>CM040239.1:51330647-51612751 GCA_022545495.1 Chrysanthemum lavandulifolium
GACCATAATTATTTTTGTTTGTGTTATATAATACTTGATGAAAAATATATGAATGTATTGGGTTTTAAATGTATTTTCATTAGTATAATTTTCATTAATTATTATATAACACAAATAAATATATTAATGGTGAAAGTTGAACAAGAAAGATTGGTAAAAGTCAAAGTGGACAATAAAAATGAGACGAATGGAGTATATTTTAACGGCTTTTAAGTATCTGATTATGTTTAATTCTTCTCGTTTTAACTAATTTTGATTTTCGAGAAGCGAGTATTCCCCATAAACAATCATTATTGATGATCAAAATAATAGACAATACATGGGCTAACATTATTCGACTAATACTCACCCATAGTTGGAACAGAAGGTCTTTGAACATTCAAAATTTCAAACTGAAACGAAATTCAAGAAATATATATTAATGATCAACTATATATACTAGGGGTGAGCAAAACCGACCCGATCCCGACTAGTCCCGAACGTCCCGAAACCGAATCGAGCTCAATCAGGTCGGGTCGGTTTTGGTTTTGAAGCTAATCGGTTTGGAGATGGGTCGGTTCGAGACGAAAACCGAAAAAATAACAAACAAAACCGAAAAAACCGACCCCGTCCCGACTGTCCCGAAACCGAACCAAGCTCATTCGGGTCGGGACTCGGTTTGAGTTTTCCGGTTAGTTGATTTCGGGACTAATCGGTTTCGGGTCGGGACGGGTCGGTTCTGCCCGTTGCTCACCCCTAATATATACATCACAAGTGTTGCAAAATAAGATAACTGATATTTGTTAAATCCGATAGTAAATAATACACAATGCAATGACCAATATTATTCGGCTAATAGCAAAAAGCATACTTTTAAAAGGCATGGAAAGACGTGAGGCTTAATCCTGCCGTCACGTCATCGTTATGCCGCCTTATGTCACGTCTTCTTGTAAACTCGATATATATGAAATATAATATAAATATATAATATTTTCATATTTTGTGTCGTCTTATGTCATGCCTTATAAAACAAAAGTTTTGTTTTAGCTACTAAAACGTGAGAGCTAGCTGGTCATGACGTCCCGTCACATCTCGCGCTATTTATAAATTATAACCTTGGCAAGAAGTCATGTTTACATAAAAATCAAGGGGACATGGGCGGTTTCATCTTATATCTTTTTCTCGAGGTAGGTTTCTCACTACTTGCATTTAATACGAAACAATGGAACTATGTAACAATCACGCTCCATAACTTTCGCTCTTTTTTTATCGACAAGGTTTATTCGTTGGTTCATCAGGTCACCGGTTCAATGGGTTAACCCGTCGGGTCGGACCGGTTCTTTACTTATGTATATTTGTTTCTATATTTAATAGTGTTGCATGATAGCATAATTTATCTGGATTTATTCTTACATTCGATTGAACTAATGAAAAGATTGGCGCCCACCAATAAGCTTTGTTCTTAAGAGCTCTATCTCGTAATAAGATAGAAAAAATTTATAATAACAAATCAACTTATGATTCTAAGTTATAAAAGTCTATATTAAAAATATATTTGTTAATGTTTATAAGATAGTATATAACTTTAATTTACTGTTTTTTACAAAATTTTAACTAACGTTAGTACTCACTTGTCAATTAAACTCAATGTTGCAAAATCGTGAATTGGTAGTCGGGCGGTCGACCACCCCGTAGCGAGTAATCAAGTTGTCGGATTAATCGGTGATTAATCGGATTGGTATTTCCTGCAATTTTTGGTATTTTTGGAGAGCAAACTAAAAATCTTAACCGATTTCAAGCCTGCTATGTTTCCAAACCACAATAAAAGGCTCAAATTCTGATTATGATGCCATTATGCGTTATAAATGAAATATACGATCCCCAAATTAAGTAGAATGCCTAAATTATTATTTTTCTAAATGACCGATTTGACCGATTTGGCCGATTTTTACCGATTCGGTCGATTTTGACCTATTCGGCCGATTAATCGGCCGACTCACCGATTTTTGACCGCTTAGTGTTGATTTTTTCCTGTCGATTTTTCGACCGATTTTCAAAAATCTACAAGTACTCGGCCGACATAACGATTAATCGGTAGAGTTGACCGATTTTGCAACATTGATTAAACTTAGAAAATTGATGGGAAAAATTATATTTTTAATAAAAAGTCATGACTCGGTCGAGTTTATTAAACCGGGTCAATGAAAAATTGACAGTTCAATCAGGTTCTCTAACAAGCTAACTGAGTCACACCTGGCCCAGTCTTCGAGCCGGTTTCCTTTTCAACCGGTTGAACCGGCCATGTTGTGTTAAAAAACATAAAAATAACACGGGTATTTAGCTAGTTTAAAAAAACATAAAAATAAAATTAATCCATGAAAGATTGGAAACTAAAATATTATCCTTGACAACAAAAATTATAAACTCCAAAATCATAGTATACACTAATTTTTTTCAAATAACTCTATACTACTTTTACTACACTTCTAATCCAATGATTCTATAAACAATTTACCACCAATCATCATCTGACACCAACCCACCACCACTTCCATTGCTTCTGACTAGTAACCAATTGATTTGATCCATTTTCCACTTTGGGTTTTCTGAGTCACATGTTAACCGGTTGACCCTTTGCCTCAAAGAAGACTTTGATGAGCATTTTTGTTGAACCAAATGACTACCCATTGATGGTGATACTTCAATTGTGTTCCACACATCTTGATCAAGTATACTTGTTGGTGAACTTGTCCACAAATCTTGATCATTTGGCTGTTTTGTTTGACAAAGAAACGGGTGTTTTAGAAGCTCGGAAGCACCCCATCTCGCTTTCGGGTCCCTGATCAAGCATTTGGTAATGAAGTCTTTCGCTTTACGCGAAAAAACATTTGGGATATCTGGAATTTCATCTGAGTATGCAATTTTGTGTAGAACTGACATGGGGTTGGTTGCATTAGTCCATGGTGAACTATTGGTTGCTAATTCGATTAGCACGCATCCTAGTGCCCAAATATCGGCTGCAAACCCTTGTTCTTCGCCTCGTGCAACTTCAGGCGCCATGAACATAGGTGTGCCACTAAATGGCACACTTTCACTAACCCATTTAGCACAACCAAAATCGGCTATCTTGACATTGTTTTCACTAACTAATAAATTTGCACCTTTGATATCACAATGTACTACACCACATGAATGAATATACTCTAACCCTTCAACAACTTGCCTAATGTAGCTAGATATCTCCGTCTCATCAAACCGGCCACAATTCCGCCTTTTCAATGCGTCTATAATAGTACCTTGTGGCATGTACTCCATCATTAAGTTGTACATGAGATTATTATCTTCATTAGTAATGTCACACCCTTTGTAACTTACTACATAAGGACTATTCAAAATGGACAAAAAATGTTGCTCTCTTTGCAAACTTTCCATATTTGTCATATCAACGGACTTGACCGCGAAAACTTCGCCAGTTGTTGAGGTTGCGGCCGATACGGTGGCCGAGGAACCAAGGCCAAGAACATGGCCTCTAGTCCACTCCATGTTATATGTTTTTGTTGAAAATTTGGATGTTTATGTGATGAAGTTTTTTGGGGTTTAAATAAGGTGGTGTGGAATGCTTTGTGTTTTTTCTTGTTGAAAAGATGTATGCAGCTGTTGTTAGTTATTTGGTTGGGTGGGAAGTCCGTAGGTGGCCAATCTATATCTCTGTTGTGTGTATAGTTGGCTATTTGGCCACGTGGAAAATATTTTGGCAGAATTTTAGGCAGGCCAAAAGGGTGTTTGCCACGTGTCGGTATGTGGTTGAGAGTGTATGTGGAAAGGTCATACATAGTCTATGCAAGTATGTAGCTTAAAAGGGTAGATACCAAGATACTTTTAGGATTTTATTTAACAAACAAATTTATATAAAATCAAACTTAGGTTAACACATCGTACCTCGAATGTCAAACAAGTTCAAGAAAAGGGTGATACATCTAAAGCAGTGTTTAAACTCGAGTTGACTCGGCTGGTAGAATCATGAATCGAAAATCGGTTTTAAACGAAAAACCCGTTTGAATCATGATCTGGTGGCTCGACCGAGTGAATTAAAAAAAAAAACGATTTAATTTTTAAAATATTGAGTTAAAGTAAAAGATAAAATTTGAAGAAGAGGCAAACAACCAATCCAATATATGACTTGGTTAGTTGGTTGTTTTTTTTATTAGTCCATTAAAAAGTACAATATATATTCTTTGACCACATTAGCTTGTCAGAGTGGTTATCGACTTATTGCATACTCTTTCAAAAATGATGAGAATTCAACATTTTCTTAAGTTTAGTAGATACATTGTATCATGACTAGTATGGAAATATATGATACTTAGCCTAAAAATCAGCTTATATTATGTCTATTTTTGCTTAAGAGTAGTGATATTGCCATGAACTATATTTTGTTTTTTGTTCTAGATACCATGTTACCAAACCAAATGCTAATAACACATTGTAAAGTTTTTTAAGTACTATTAGGCAAAGATAAGAGATTTTCATTTATCTCTGTCTCTATTTAAGACACTCCATGTTATTGTTGTCATGTTCTTAACTATAACAACCACAAATGAGATATGATTCTATTTTCGGGTATATGGAACCCTTAACATGGTCTATGCAACATTAATAAAATACAAGTCTTTGTTTGTGGTCTAATATACTAGTACTTGACCTAAAACATAATTGCAAAAAAAGTATAACCCAATAAAAATCATTGGAGTGACACATAATTGAGTAAAAATTGCTTGTACTCTTAGCTAAATAATGAGTCATTAATAGTAGAAAAATAGTTGGTTTGATTTGAAGTTATGATTTGGTGTGGTATACGTTTCTACAATGAATCATTGACCATATTTTGGCTTCCTTTTCTTGTAACTTGTAAGTGAAGTGTTAGTTTAGTAACCTTTGAAGTTTCAAATCATATCGTTAGTAAATTGGCTTTCATGGGTGGTTATGACTTTTAAATCAAGATTTGTTTAATGATTATAAAGATTAAAGAAAGACCCCCAAGTCAAGAAATATATGGATGTAAACTATTGAAGTTCAGCCAAAAACTAATAGATGTGGAAAGTAATTTAAACGTTTTGAATTCGAGATGAGGTAGGGTAGAGAATGGTTGTTTTCATCCTCAATTGATTCCTTCATTAGTCTTGAAGGGACAATGATCGTTTGTTGTGGTTAATGTTGACACACGGTAGAGCAATAAGTTCATTGCTCTTGGACTTGATGAGTTAGACATAAGTTGTTTGGTGTCTACTCTTTAGTGTAAACTTGTCGTTTGTATGCTTGACGATCCCTTACAAATTAGGGAACCATATTGTATAAGCTCACAAGTCCCTATCCTGATTCATACCCAGTCGATTAGACCTTGCACATCGGAAAGAAATATTGGTGTTTTGTTTCGTCCTTACATGTTTAAGTTGAATTTCTATTTTGATGACATTCACAAGTTATGAGTATATGTTCTAGTGTAGATTTGTCTTGAAAGCTAAGTATATGCCACAAGTTCAACATTGTAGTCCATTTTTTCATGAAGACCCATATATGATACAGTGATACAAGTTGTAAAACCCCCATGATGATTAAGATTGATAGCATCCAAGGTTATCAATGACGTTGCTTTAAAAAAGTAACAACCACTTTGTAGACGTCACCATGAAAATCTCTTTCATATAACTTGTTTGGTTCGTTGTAACATGGTACCAAATGTTTAGGTCACATTAGTTGTGGTCATTCTTTAAATTCATTTTGGGTCTAATTTTAGATGAACCATAAAAATAAAGTATAGAACATGGTTGTGATTCCAATCCAAATTCGGCTAGAGCAGCCTAAAATAAGACCATAAGATAAAAACAAATTGCATAATAAAAGGTTTAAAAATGATTATTTGATAAAGATAGTAAATTAACCTAACTCTTGTTTCACCAAATTCTTTTATGAGAAACACCAATAATAAACTACCAATGAAACTAACCACACCACATGTTTGAAATTTAATGTATATATACTCATTTGCTTGTATTTCAACTTATACGTCCATCTTATTATTTTTGTTTGTACCAAATTTAATGTTCATTCTGAACTTACATGTTTAAAATACTTATGTTGGTACCTTTATATTCTCATGGTTTCTATACATATACGGCATGTTTCATTCATTTTTCCCATGATAAATTTATGTCTTGTGACAATTTTTCTTTGATAGATTTATGTCGTTTTTAACAATTAAGGTTGTACTAAATATGTAAACGTAATGGTAATGTACTAAATTGAACTTAATAACAAATTGAATTTTGCAACAATCACTTTAGAAAAAATACAACGAAATACCCAAGAATCCTAGACTTAGGCTAAGTTTGTGTCGTGCTTCAATGACTTCAGTATTATCTTCCGTTTCTTGTGTTGTGCTTCATTGACTAGTGTCAAAGTTGATGTAAAATATGAAGGTTTCATGTTGTGCTTCATTGATGTGTTTCACTTCTTTCTTCCTCTTCGTGCCAAAGAAGAGAGAAAATACAATGCTATTATCCTAAGAATGAAACGTTTTTCATATTTTCCTTGTCCTTATTTTTCTAGAGAAAGTCAACCATTCGAAAAATGCAAAAGAGAAGTGAAAGGATTGTGCAAAGAACAACGTCTTTCATGATTAGCCTTCATAGAGATGTCGAAGGGTCACACTGGTGCACATTAAAAGGAACAAACAAGCAAAAATAAGAAACGAGTGACAAAATGAAATGAAAATGAATAGGAAATGAGAATAGAGTAGTATTTTCATTTCACTGAGGGATAAAAAGGCAATTATCTAGGGCATATACATTTATTTGAGATAAATATATTAAGTACATGAAAGGCAAAACCATAACCCTAAAGGTGTATGGTCAATCGAAATCCCCTGAAGGGATTTGGTTTGACAATTTTTGTCAAACTTATGTACTTAGGGATTATTCTAAGGCATCCTAGTTGGTTTAGAATGTTCCTTGGTACCCTATAAGTTAATACCAAGACATCCTAAAACTAATCTCATTCCTCTCAGACATACCCTAACCGAATTCCCCCTCCCTCCTCATCTATTTGGTCGACTTTAGGGTTTCCTAAACCCTAAGTCGGCTTTACCCATTTCGTACTCGCCCAACCTGCATAAGTTCGTAGCCCAAGCTCTACCTATGCAATATCGGTGGATACCTAACGCAGCTCAAGTGGTAATTATCCCAATAAGCCCTTTGGGTCATTCCAAACAAGAAGCATAAAAAAGAAGAAGGTGATTCCGTGCACGCAACAGACAACAGACTGCAGTTGAAGCTTACATCTTGCAGAACAAGTAACTCATTTATAAATACCCTTAATACGTGTTTAGGTTTAGGTTATATATCTGATTAGGAGATCTTGATATTAGGGTTTGGTCTGCATGCCCTTTGCTTGTTTATTTGCCTCTATAAAATATTATGCTACTCTATTGTGTATGAAATAACACATGTTTGACATCAGCCTTCTATTCGCTACAGGTTTTTGACATTTTTTTATCAAATACGGTTGACAACACGGGATTTGGATTTTACTTGTGAACCTTTTGGCAGTAAATATGGTCAACCCATATACTCCTCCTATTTGAGGTCTAGAAGAATATATAGCTACATGAATGTGATCAGTAACAAAAGGGATTCTCATGTCACATTTCTGCAAATTGGTTCAATGGAAGTAACTCCATTCATAATAGAACAACATCCGATTTCGAGGATAGCTCAGTGCATTGTTTCTAAAACCTAATGTTGTCCATGAACTATGTCGTTGACCTTTGAGTAATAGAACAAAAAATCCTCATAACGTCTATAGACGACCCTTTTTATGTTGATGGATCCATAAGGTAGGTAAGAGTAGAACAATATGGTTTATATTGTGAAAATATTGGATAGAAATAGTCTATGTGTTGTGAAGGAAGCATTTATTGGTAAATGTATCCAAAGATGGGATATAATGACTCAATTACCAAGGTGTTTATATGGGGAACTCGAGAATTTCATAGTTATATCTTGCAGATATTTCATAATTTATCTTTTACAATCTGGATTAAACCAAAAAAAAGTACGAAATTCACTTCATATTCACAATCATCTCATAATTTTAACGATGACTTTTTGTATTCTCTCATCTTCCCCCAAGTTGCCATCCTATAAAAGGTACCATAGCTCGGTTCAAAAATTATAAACCAAAAACATTACAAAAAAACTCAAAAACCAAAACTATGGACCCATCGAGTTCTACAACACAACTCATTGATAAACAAGGCGAATTGATTATGCATTTTATGTTGAGGATAGTACTTTAAGGACGAATTACTAGAAAAGGTCTTTACTCTACAAGCGACAATAAAAGAAAAAATGGAAAGATCAAAGAGATCGAATAAATGGAGTATAGCCGTGCAAAATGCTGCAGGGAAGTTTTCGCTTTTTTGTATGACGATTTGGGGCGTGGCACGTCTATTTTAGGAGAATGTATTAAGCAGTTGAAGAGACTTGATGAATGCATTGTTGCGAAAAATTATTTTCTTGAAGATTTGTTCATCAACTATGAATACGTAGCATGTATGTTAATGTCATGTTCTTAATATTTATATGATCTACTATATTTCCCCTTTCTCTTTTGAATGCATAAAAGTCAATCTTTACTTTATCATTGTTTAGGTTCTTTTATATTTTTGGGTAAATAGTATTGGATACACTTAATAATACAAAACGTCCAATTAAATGTAGATTGCAGTATCCAATGCAACTCTCGGTTTACGATTTGATTACGATTCGGTTGCGAAAAATAATAAAGGTTAATACACTACTATATATACACATTCACCTATAAAGGATTTCAACGATAGGTATACCAAACCCTTAATTCTATCTACATCTCTTCTTCTTTCCAAATGACCTCACCATCAAGGCCAAATTATGAATCTTCATCAAGTTTAGATACTGAAAGAAAACCATTTGATATCGAATTGAAAGCCATAAAAGACAAGTTTGTCTTGCAGAAAGAGGTATGTTGCGTTACCATTGAAAAAGGTAGCAAAAGATATAAAATGAATACTTACACTACACCGTGATATGCTTACAATACACGGCGATATTCAATGGCTAGAAAGGAGCGTTGATGAAAGAAAGAAAAAAATTGCGTACTACAAAATTATAAATATTTGATGTTGTAGCGTTAAATCTCGAATGCTTGTTTCAAGTGTTTTATGTTTGATCTAATGTATTTTTTTATCTCGTGTTTATTTTTAATAAAAGTTATCATAAAGGATGTTAACAACACATCACATTACATAACAATGTATATACATTATCATAACAAATACATTCCATTAAATCGTAAAAATATTACATTTCATTACATAATAACGAATAGATCAACAAATCATGTAGAATTTAATTACATAACAACGAATAGATCAACAAATCAATAAACGCAATCGTGGTTGAAGCATCTTGGAGATAATAAATGAATTGATTGGGTGCTTGTTTTACAAAGTTAGAAAAACTCGGTTGTGAAACACAAGATACAAATCAAACACAGGGAATGGATCCACTATGAAGACAAATAAAAATAAAAAGAATGAGAAAAGTTTTCAGCCATTTATTTCAAATAAAGAAGGAGAATTTCATGGGAGATGCATCTCTTTTTGTAGATGCATCTAAAATGTGCGGTTGTGGTTATTTCTCATCCTTCTCATTTTACTTTTATTTCTTATTTGATCCTTACTCACCAAACACATTACATTGGTGGTTGTTCTAAAAAGTTCGAGAAAAAGGGTGCATGTGTTCAAAAGATGGTAAAATTTGGCAGTGACACATGACCCGATATACGACACAACAATTTTGAATCCATGGCCCCATCTTTTAATCTAGAATTATGTAAAAAATGTATTTTCTTAAAAATTTGACATCATTGGTTATCCAAAACGATATCTAAATGGAAAGGTCTACACCCACATTCATGTAAAAACAATCGTAGTTGAAGCATTTTCGCCTCAAACGTTTGATTTCATCCACGATGCTTTACACGAAAGTATGTGATAAAGATGAGGAAATGGATGCAAAAAGTGCAGTGAGGGTGGTTGTGGTTGATAAACAACCATGTAATCTAATAGGGATGGTATGTTCAAGTTCACACAATTGGTTCATGCGACGAGGCTTGCCTATGTATTTGTTGCAGCTGCATAGGTGACTTGAGACACTTTAGACACCAGACAAACAATTATAGCAAATTGTTGGTGTTTTAGAAACAATGTACCACCCATATAGTGTTTTGGTTGTTACCGCTACCATATCCTTGGAAACGTCGAAAATTTGAACAATTGGAAAATCAACCGTCAAAGTTCTCGGTTTCATTGAACCGTCGTTAACCTTCGTAAAATGGTAAATACATAGTAGCCGAAGATATCACAAGTAGAGTTTAAGATGGTGTTTATAGGTATGGAGAGTAGAAAAATGTAGAGTGAGATTATAGATAGGGGGGAGGAGCCAACTAGATATTGACGATGAAATTGAAGTTTTAAAATTTTATTGGAAAGGTAAATACATGTCTTGTGAGTGTTCCCTCTCACACTCATTCACGATATATTCGTAACTTTTAGGTGGTCTTTATATAAAACAACCTAAATTGAACCATTCGTAATTGGATTGCAGTCGGTCGCAATGTAGAAACCGTTGAGGTGAAAACGGGCCATGTTTCTTTATCGCGTGATGCTTACTTTGTAATTGGATTGTATCATCTTTGATTTCGTTCACTCGATCGAATTCGTGTGCATGAAAATGATGAGACGAGTGTCACCATGATCGGAATGAGACGACGGTGAAGACGGTGTAATTTCCGTAAAATGGAAGTGCGCGCGAGGAGATATGGCCGATTATGAGATGTTGAGGGTGAGGTAGACTATTCAATAAAATGATATATATGTGAGAAATATGCACGCAGTTGGCGCAGAAGGGCAACCTCGACAAAACTAATTTGAAGTTTTAACAATATGCTATAAAGTTGAGTAAAGTTGAAAATAAGTATCTAAGTTTTGCAAAATTTGGCTTGTTTCTTTTATAGATTAAAAATAATAATAATAAAAAAAATAAAAAATAAAAATGGTTTTGCAAAATTCCCGAACCATGCTAAAGATGAAAGTTTTATCACGTGATAAAGTTACATTTTTTAATTTATTGCATGCATTCATAAGTTAAATCAATCTTATGATGATTTGAATGATTATAAACAAGTGTCAACAAACCAATCACAAGTTAAAAGTGTGAAAGGCAAAAAGGGAAGATAAATTTTTATGCGTGTCTCTTAAGATATTTTCATGATAATTTGATATTTTCTCTTTGTTTGGTGTGTGTTTAGTCACACTCAGTACACACGCTCCTTAACTTCCAAGTCCCCTCATAAACCAATTAAAACAAATTTTGGCTACATGCATGATAATCATGGATTCGTGGTATCTCTGCGTTTGGTCGACTAAAAGTTCTTATTGTATTAATCTATTGTACATTTGTACATACACTCGAAAAAGTCAAAACATGGAAGGTGGGTGACTACAACAAACATCAATCAGATAAAAAGAAGTTATATTTCTAGTCTTTCGTTTAATAACACGTTAACTTATATGAATTTTAACAAAACAGGCGTCAATTTCGCAAAAAAATAAATTATGAAGTGTTTACGCCAACCTCCTGAAAATGGATGGCTTTACAAGATTTGGTCATTTGACTGTGCGACAGTATGTTCAAACCTCATGTACTACTTCGATTGAAAGGTCGAAATCATTATTACCAAATAATAATAATAATAATAATAATAATAATAATAATAATAATAATAATAATAATGTGATGTTCTAATATATTTAGAGGAAAGAGGGTTAAGATCTCTGGCCCCTACTAATTCTCAGAATCCTATGATTTTCTAATAAAGTGATGTTCATAATAATAATAATAATAATAATAATAATAATAATAATAATAAGACTAAAATACACCGTTGGTCCCTAAACTCAGAATGGAGGATCGCGATGGAACGAACCCGGCATAATCATCGCCACGGGTCCAAACAAGAGTGATTAAATGCAGATTGGTCCCTTGACCAATTCTCGGTTAGTCAAAGTCATTAAGGTTAGGGTGTGCCTTGCACGTGAGGTAAACTCGCTCATTTCATTATTTTGGTCTATTTTATTTCATCTTCATCTTCCTCATGGCTAAACCTGATTCCGGTGACCTTAAACCTGTAATCCGCGACAACCCGTATTAACTCTGTAGCAAAAGTCTAATGTTAATTGGGTTTCGTTAATTAACTTTGGAAAACAATGAGCATCCGGTTTTACATTAAAGGCTTGGATGATTTTAACTTTTTTCAAATACATTCACTTTAATATCCTTATTTACTGCTTGCTACAATTTGGTTTTAACATCGAAGGGACTTTGGAAAATCATATATGTTATGAATTTATATCATTTTTTTTTCTTGATGTTTTAGTCTTGGGTCTTGGCCCTTTGGAGCATCATATGTTTTTAGTCATAACAGAGCATGGTCTAATAGATATTCATGTACAACTTTGGAACATCATTTGATGACAATCAAAGGTCTTTTAGTTGGCACCGGAAAATATCAACCATGGTGCATGCATGTGAACTGCTCCAACTTTTATCCGGTCAAACGAGTTTTGGAAAAAATGCATGTATTCATAAAGTCAACAAGACCTAAAGTAAAATCTAGAGCAGTACTTCAATGCTTAACAAATTCATATATATCAAACATAAATTAATGGAGTTGTTGGGAGTTTAAATTTTTGCTGAATCTTGTAAGGATCACCTTCAAAAATCGTGTAATCCTATGGCTTCCATTAAAGAACTAGACCACCTCAAAATCCCACTCGAAGACATCAAATTGGCTACAAATAACTTTTCCGACACTAGTTTCATCGGCCGTGGTGGATTTGGGAGGGTCTACAAAGCCAACTCCTATCTCCTCATCTACCACTCTCTCTGGCAAGCCAACCACCATTGTCGCTGTAAAACGGTTAGATGTGAAGGGCGGGCAAGGACAACATGAGTTCTTAATGGAGATTGTCATGCTTTCTAGTTACAAACACGATAACCTGGTCTCTCTTGTTGGATTTTCTGAAGAGGATAATGAGAAAATCATTGTTTATGAGCACGAGGTTCGTGGAAGCCTTGATAAGTATCTGGCTACTGATCTCACATGGGTGCAACGCCTTCAAATATGTCTTGGTGCTGCTCGTGGACTTAATTATCTTCATAGTGGTGTGGGAGAGGGGCACAGGGTGTTGCACCGCGACATAAAGAGCTCTAACATATTATTAGATGAGAATTGGGAAGCTAAGGTTTCTGATTTCGGCTTGTCTAAAATTGGTCATCGCAACTTGGCAGCAATCAAAAGCTTAGAAAGATAATGATAGATCATGAAGATTGGATATATTCTATTGGTTTTACAACTGAGGAATTTAGTGGTTTGTTAGATTCATCTCAACATCATGGTGGTGATGGTGGCAAAAGTGGTGGTGAAATTTCAGAGGTGAAAATTTTCAACTCAATTGACATGTTTATAACTTTTATTAGCTTCAAGATTTAAAATGGGCCAAAACTGAAACTAACCACCCAGTACATCCTACATATAAATATTACCCTTTATGAATGTACAGACAATAAAATTTTCCAGTGTTATAGATGCTTTGACAATCTTGGTCGCCGGATTCTGGGTTTAAGGTCGCCGGAATCTGGGTTTAACCCATGAGGAAGATGAAGATGAAATAAAATAGACCAAAACAATGAAACGACGAAGTTTACTCACTCATGCAAGGCGACACCCTAACCTTAACAGACTTTGACTAACCGAGAATTGGTCAAAGGACCAATCTGGCATTTAATCGCTCTTCGCTTGGATCCGTGGCGATGATTATGCCTGGTTCGTCCCATCGCGATCCTCCGCTACAAGGGACCAACGGTGTATTTTAGTCTAATAATAATAATAATAATAATAATAATAATAAACCTCTATTATTTTTTGTAAGTACCTTTAAGAGCAGATTATATACGTAAAAAAAGAGATAAAACAAATTGCAAACATAACAAACATTTAATACTCCGTAACACCAACAACATTATACGAAAGATCCATGTTTATTGGCATATCACTATTCAGGGTGGTTGTTTCTTTGGGTAACAGTGATATCTGATCAATAAGTGATTAGGTTTATAAGGTTTAATTTCATCATCACATATT
Organism: Chrysanthemum lavandulifolium; assembly: GCA_022545495.1. Classification (NCBI taxonomy): domain Eukaryota; kingdom Viridiplantae; phylum Streptophyta; class Magnoliopsida; order Asterales; family Asteraceae; genus Chrysanthemum; species Chrysanthemum lavandulifolium. The sequence continues at coordinate 51,344,928 of CM040239.1, forward strand.
GTCAAAGTAGACTAACAACCTCTCTTTTAGGAAAAATTAACATTGACCCATACAAATTGTGATGGCACAAAAAAGTTTTAGACCTTAGCCTTTTTCACCCTTGATAGAATCACGAACGTGAGTTAAACATTGAAACTTACCTTTATAAGCTATATTAACTAACATTTGATTTTAGAAGACTGAAAAAAATATATTTTCAAATATCTTCTAAGTTTTGTCCGGTAAACAAAGCATATATTAGTTTAATCTGTTTTATAATCTCGCAGTCAAATATAATTTAAACTACAAAGAGACAGGATCTTTTTTGACGTTGATTTAGGCCCGCGTCGATGTGATGTTGCGCGGTTTATGCTCTCTGAACCTTAGGGGGTTTGAGACTTTCTGAAATGCATATAAATACTTATGGTAGATGGAATGCCAGATTATTTAGTTGAGTTTTGCAAAAGCAACATATAGCCAAAACGCAATTCCAAAAAACAGTAAACAGGAGAATAAACCGAAACACAAGCATCATGCACAATGGAAGGAAGTAAACAGACATCAGTTTCTATCACATACCACCACACTTTCTAACGATCAACCAACAAAGTTTAGGGTATTGAAAACACGATCAACTTTATTCTAAACATCTTTTGGTAGGATATTTACAGAAAACGAAAGTCCCGAAAGGTTAGAAAAGTCTCTCTCAAGCTGCTTCAGCAAATCCAACTCTTGATTTACCGTAGTCAAACACAGTGTGGTACCGACCCATAAAAATATCCCCTAGGATCCTGTAAAAAATAATATACCAACATTAAATGCTAAAAGATCGTCTAAAAGCAGGTTAAACCCCAACAAGCACGTATAGCATGATATGTTTGAACACAATTAAAAGGGGGTCTAAAAAGGTGTAGCAGGTAAGTACCATAGGGGTCCAAGTGGAGGGGCAACATCCATGGCAGTAAATCCACTAATGCATTGTGCTACATCTCCCTCGCCGATTTTGAGGACGTACTGATCAATGACAGCAGGTTTCCAAGCAAAACATTAATTGAATTATTCGAGAAACTAAATTATCTATGAAAGAATATTCGAACGTAGACACTAGATGCGGCAATTTCAACCCAACTCATGAGTGAGTCAAATCACGTTAAGTTTTCACTCCAACAGGTCAGTGAAATAAAATAATAGTCAAGTATAACAAAAAAACTCGTTGAACAGGTTGGAAGACGTTATATTTTTCCTCAACCCACCCATTTTGCCACATCTAGTAAAAAACGCTCAAGGAGACAAGGATTATTGTTATTTTCACCTGTTCTGGGGTGAGCTCAAAAGTTTTACCACCAATAGTAAAGGCGATAGTGGGCAAGGTTGAAAGACTGTTGCACTCAACAGCAGATTCTCCCATTGGACTAGGTATGCGATCACACAGCTGCATTTAGATACATAAACATTTTCAGCCCACATCAACTTTTGGGCTCCATTATAAAAATAAAAATGAAGAGGTTACTTTACCTCATTGACATAGTTGATTATGTTATCTTCAGTCTCATTTCGTTTGAGTTGGTTTCGCATCCAAACAACTGCCATCTCACAGAAAGCACACATTTCATCATTTAAGCCAGCAGATGACTTCCCATTATCCTTGTCAACCACACTCTCAATTATTGGGCTGCAAAAAATAACTGTTAGCTAGTGCTCATATATCTAGCACAGAGCAATATAACCACTTCTCTCAGTAGCAATACTTCCTGTGAATAATACGGTTTTACCCATCACTTTGTTGGTTGTCCACAGTTATATTAAGTAGACTATGTAAAAGAAAAAGTGATACGATTGTTTTCTACAAAACGAGCGGTGATGTGAATAGATCTAGAAACGAAGGATAGCAAAATTTTAGGCAATGTGAATTGTGTGACTGACCTAACATCACGAGCCCCATCAAAAGTGCATAGATTCATTTGAGAACAGATTTTATCAGGTTGTGCCTACAGAAAACATCACAACAACAAGATTGCGGTTAGACTGTCTACAAGATAGACTATCAAAAGTGCTTATGTAAATAGACAGGATCGTAATAATGTTGATACTTTCCATATAGCACAAAAACAGGTACCTCAGACAAGAGCATCTCGATTATAGCCTTTCCATACTGATTAACCAATGTCTTGCATTGCTGGCTCATTACCCCCGCAGCACCAATTGCATGATTGATTTGAGTGACAATAGTCTACAACGGTATGGCATTAATAGTGGATATAAGTAGATGGTAAGCTAGATAGCACGAATAGATAATAAGAGAGAAAATTTGAGGAAAAAAAAAATAGAAGATGTAGGTGCAAAGCCGCCACTTCATGCTAAAATAATATTTTTTTTAATGGGACAGAAATTACTTAAAAGAATATTTTTTTTAAATCGGGCTTCTTCATATATGTAAGTCACAACACGGTCACTTCAGAAATCATCATAAATGAGAAAGGGCATCATCCATTAATCACTCTAACGATATAAAAGCATGTAAGTCTTTTAACGTACCGTTGGACCTGCCAATAGAGAGGTGCCAGAGTCGGCTATTGCTGCACAACCATCGGCACAAAATCCTGAAATGGAAACCCTAATCTCAGATAAACATTCTATACGAGCATAAAAGGCAAAATAGGAACACTGAAATAATACCAGTAGAGGTGTCTCCAACAAGCACATCACCCATATCAAACTAAAGACAAAATAGAAATTAAATTATTCAGCAATGAACCAATGGTGAATAATAATATTTGATACAATGAACCGATGATGGATTAATATATTAGATACAGAACAATATGCAAATGGGAAGCTATAATAACTCACCTGCCAATATCCCTTTTGGGTCACAGGGACCCATGTGTGCTCACCCTTGAAATGAGTAGTATCAACTCCACCAAACACAAGCTCACCTCCCTCTTCCTCATCAGCATTACGATTTAACCAAAACGAAAACACGGGTTCTTGAACAAGACCTTGATTGACCATGTTGTACCTGAAAGAGTATGTAATATCTCAACTTATAAGTTATTTGGAGACACTCATCATTCACACTAAACTGGAGCCCCAGCAAACAATGAGGTATAGAGCAAACTAGAACCATATATGACAGCAATGTAAAAAAATTATAAAGAGTTGTGGTTCGTTAGCAGGAAATGAGTGGAACTACCAGACAGGAACAGCCTTCCCAACAGAGATCTCCTGATATCCAAGGCCAAGTATACCATCAAACTTAGCTGCCAAGAAAGTGATTCCAGGCTCTTTGGTAGCCTCTATGAAATCCTGGAGAAAGTGAAAAATCACGAGGTAAGAGACTCGATGAAAATATTGCACTCAGCAAATTTGAACCACAAATTCTCAATCTTTACCTGCTTTTTAACCACAAGATCACCAAGAGTGACGGAGTCTTGGCTGAAAAAACCAGATATTGATCCAGTTCCATACTGAATAGCAGCAGATGTCCCTGAAAGAAATTTAACAATTACTAACCATGTATATAAGACAAAGGCAATCAGAGCACTCAAGTTATTGCTATCAGCTCAAGGAATGAGCGACATATATAGCTACATGCTCATGCTCTATGTGCACATTTCTACATTGTTTTACTTAGGATTTTATTTTAAGGGCTGGGCTGGGCTGTGCCGTGCCAAATTCATTTGTGCATCCTACTTTGTCTCCAATATTATCCACTGAACTCCCTTTTCCCCTTGTTATACATGACCATCAATGATAATTTTCAAAAGGTATTTATCAAAACAAACATAACAAATAGCTCAGGATCGGCTAGCCATTACAAATTTACGCAGCATGTGACAAGGCATATAGATGGATGAGGAATCTAATGATCTAGTGTCAAGGTGAGAAAACATAAAAGGAAGAATGGTACTGTTGGAAACTCTGCCAAAAAAAAAGGAGTTTCCTCTCGCCTCTCATGGTGCACCTAATCTAACACTCTGTATGTCTTAATTCTTTCATTGTGTGTGCACATTAAATAAACATCTTATCCTGATCCTTGCGAAACTAATCTTACACAAGACCTATCAAAAGTAATCACCTTAGTTTCACTATGGTCTTTGTTTACCAGTTAACAGTAAACCAAAAAAAATGGAAATAACTGGATCACAAGCGACCGTACCATTTTTCTTGTAGCTACTTGAACTTTTCGCCTTATACTTGGAGTGAAAAAGGCAAGCAACCTGCGTTGATATGAATAATCATGAGCACCTCACTCAAACTAAACATCAATAAATGAGAGAGACCTTGAATTAGAAACGTGAAACACACAGCACAAAGAAACTCACTGAAAAGTAGCACTTTGAAGAAGGCACCCATAGATTCGAACTTCCAGTATCAAAAATCACAGTGAACTTTTGTGCTGGAGTTCCAATACCAATCTCACCAAAATACTGGGCATCCATGTAGTTCTTTAGTGAAATCATGTCACCATCTGAATTCCTGAGTGTGCCCTGGAAGCCGAAGTTTCTTCTAGCATTTCCTTCCACGGACAAACCATGATCAGTAAGTTGGTTAAATCGATCTGGCTTCCTCTTCTTAAGTCCAACTCGAAGCAGTCCATCATTAGTAGCCGCAAACGCAGTTGGTGATAGAAGAAACAACAGAAAAAAGGCAAGCAAGCTCGTTTTGATAAAGGTACCCATGTCGAACACTGTAATCAAAACACATGTTTCTTCTTAGATACTAGTTGTACTTATAGACGTTAGCCAACATCATAAACTGCCAACAACAAGTACACAAATTGCAAAAAGAGAGGCCAATATAGAACTTCAATAGATTGTCTTAATGACAAATACAACAATCGAAACTATCAAAGTACATAGAAACATCCATATTGCGCACTTTAGCCTTTAACAGTCGACTTTAAGTTGATAAAACAGAAGAATTTCTCATGGAACATATAACTACCCATATTCCTCAATAAAACAAAACACAAGTCACACGAATCTCCAAATGGGGCATAAAGTTCTGAATAGCTACTTTTTTGGTTCTCGATAAAACTCTTTACAAACTGGCGTAGGTTATTTCAAATACTACTATACTAGGGAAAAAAAATAACCACATGAAATCAAATAAGAGTCACAGCAAATATAACTATTTGGGGGTAAAAATAAATATTTGGGGCTGGACGAGAGCGTTAATCTTATTATATCATCATGATGGATGGGATACCATGCAGTACAGCTTTCATCTAATAATTATGACTAAAAGAAATCACGTCAAATACTATAACTCGTCGATTACTAGTTAGATATTAAGAAAAGTCATAAGGCACAAGGAGCCATTAGAAAAAGCTGACATAAACAATTAAGAGTCCTATCTACCCCCAAAAAGGAGTTCTATCTACCCGGAAAAAGGAGTCCTTCAACATGGAAAAGAGTTTCATCTACCCGAAAAAAAGAGTTCCATCTACCCAAAACAAAAAGAGTTCCATCCACCCAAAAGAAGAGTTCTATACTTCTATCTACCCTAAACTTGCAGAGACCTTCTAATTTACCACCTAAAACAACCTGCATCGTCAACTGTGAATACTTAAACATACTTAAACTGAGCTTTAGTTACAGTACTACAACATACATCATCATTTCTAAATCAAAATAACAAAGTAATTGCCCTAAATTTTCATGAGAGATCAAAACAACAGCTATCAGTTATTAAACGTCAAGTATACGAAAAACTTAAGTGATTATAGCTATAAACCACAACCAAACATCAATATCCCTACATCAAATCAAACTCACTAATACACAACTAAATAACTATGTAATTACCCTAGATTTTCATTAGCAGTCAAAACAACATCCATGAATTAGTAAACACAATTTAAACAAAACACCTAATCAATTACAGTTATAAATTCACAGCACAGCACATCAAATTATTCCTATAATCCAAACAGCTATGTCAGCGATCAGCAATCAAACAACAACTAACTCTCAATCAGCAATCAAAACAACCACCAAAAATCAATCAACAGAATACATAAGTAATTACAGTTATAAATTCACACAAAAACACATCATATTATTCCTAAATCGAATCAATAGAGCTATACACAGCTAAATAACGAAGTACTTGACAAAGTCAAAACAACTACTACAAATCAGTGAACACAAACTGAACGTAATACATAAACAGTTACAGCTACAAATTCACACTCTAGGTAATACACAAATTAAAATGAAACAGTGTTTCGTAAGCTATTACAGTTAGGGCAAATCGCATCAAAAGGTATTAAACTTTAGGTCAATTTGAATTTTAGGTACTTAACTTTATTTTTTTTCAATTTAAGGTGTCAAAGTTTTATTTAGAGCAATGTAAGGTTTTTCGTTTTCTCGAAAGATGTTATCGCCTATCAGTCATATTTTCAGCTGAAATGGTTAAATAATGTGATGTATCGTTATAATTAAACATTTAAAATTCATTCCGGCTAAAATTATGACCGATAATCACTTTTGAAAAGTCGAAAAGACCTTATATTGCAAAAAAATAACTTTGATACCTTAAATTGAGAAAGAAAAAGTTGAATACCAAAAATTCAAATTCACCTAACGTATAATACTTTTTTATGCAATTTGCCCTTACAGTTATAATCTCACAAAAAAAACACATCAAATTCATCACGAATCATGGACAACAAAATAGCAAACTAATTGCCCAAATTTTCATCAACAACCAAAACAGTAACTACTAATCAGTAAGCATAAACTAAACAACAGATTAACAAATTACAGTTATTAACAACTAAATAAAAAAGTAATTAACCTAAACTTTACTGATTACAGTTATAAATTCACAGCAAAACACATCAAACTCGCCATCCACAACTAAATAACCTACAGCTACGAATGAGTAAACACAAATTAAGTAAAACATGATACGACTACGGCTATAATTGAGAATAAATTTCAGTCAAACAACTAAATAAAATATGATGAACCTAGCTTTCAATCAGCAAACAAAACACTTAACGATTACAGTTATAAACTCACGAAAATCAAAAACACATCAAATTTATCATGCACAACTAAATAACAAACTAATTGACCTACTTATCATCAGCAATCAAAACGATGAATAGTAATTAGTGAACACAAATTTAAACAAAACACTATACAATTAAAGTTACAATCAGGTAAATAACAAAGTAACTGACTTAACTTTTAATCAGCGGTCAAAACGATAACTACTAATCATTTACAGCTTTAAATTCACAACAAAAAAAATGAAATCAAAACAACTAACTGACCTAAATAATCATCAGCAATCAAAACAGCGGTCAAATTAAACAGCGGTCAAAACAGCTATCCACAACTAAAATAACAAAATACTAACCTCAATATTAATCTGCGGTCAAAACGATAACTACGAATAAGTAAACACAAATTTAACGAAACAAGACGCGACTACGGCTATAAATTCGCAATATAACAACTGATTGACCTAACTTTTAATCATCAGTGAAAACGATAACTAGTACTGTAATTAATTACAGTTTTAAATTCACTACAAAAAAATGAAATCAAAACAACTAATTGACCTAAATTATCATCAGCAATCAAAACTCGACGAGAATTAAACGCGCGACTACGGCTATAAATTCACAATAAAACAAAACTAAACAACTAAATACAGATATAAACAGTAACAAACTAAACAAAACATGCAACCGATTACACTTATAAACAACTAAATAACAAACTAATTGACCTAAATTTCACTCAGCGATCAAAACGGTGAATAGTAATCAGTAAGCATAAATTAAACGAAATATATAAACATGCAATCGATTACAGTTATAACAAACTAATTGACCTAAAGCGATCAAAACGATGAATAACAGTAATCAGTAGGCATAAATTAAATGTAAAATATAAACAATTAGAGTTAAAATTAGAGAGAATAATACGTACATTGGGAGATGAGATAGAGTGATCGGATATGAAGGTGAAATGAAATATAAAGTCAGCGGTGTGAGGTAATGAAGAAGGTTGCGTGGAGTGGAAAGAGAGTTACTATTTCTAGTTGTGAAAGAAGCAGAAGGCACCGCACCGCTTTTGATGATGACCGAATATCTTGTAACTACTTTTGCTTTTTGAGTGCACGCAACTTTTGATTTTTATCTGTTTAGGTCCCTTTAGATTTTTAGGCTGATGTGTAGCATCATAAAGGGAAAAAGAAGTAGCGTTGTGGTGCGGTAGGGCTGAGCATCGGTCTAGAACCGACTCGAACCGATGAAAATCGACTCGACCTGAGAACCGATTTCACAAAATACGTGAACCGAAACCGAACCGAATTGATTTGTTTCGGTTCGTTTTTGTGTCGGTTCGGTCCAGTTTATATGCTTTATATGTGTGTTTGGTCTGTTTTGGGTTGAACGGAACCGACCCGAAACCGACAACCGGTAATACATAGAAATGAAACCGAACTGAAAATGGTCAGATCGGGTCGGTCCGGTTCGGTCGGTTTTGTGCTCAGCCCTATGGTGCGGTGTTGAATGCGGTTTTGGGGTTTCCTTATTTAGTTTAAGCTTAGTTAAATTTACTCATTATATTTTTTCTTTTTCTTTCTATACATTTTGTTTTTATTTGGTTCAAATTAGTTTAACTGATATATATCAACTAAAATCGTTAACGACGTACCTTCTGAATGTCAATCTTGTGTATTTGGAAAACTTTACACTCATCGACTTGCGTTAAAATTGACACCATGTGTTTTCATAACTAGGTGGGTCTAACCTCAAAGGGGAAATCTGTAGTTGTATATAGTGACGAAACAAGAGCAAAAAATGATCGGGGTCACAAAAATTTTTAAATCAATATAAGGGGAAAAAATATCAAGACGGTACTATTTTCAACGAAAATTATCAAGCCTAAAAAGAACTAAGTTCACTTTATACTTATTGATAGACTAAGTAATAACTAGAAACACAATGTATTTAAGACCGCGTACATTTCAACGAATTTAGTATTTTTCACTAAAATTAACACTACAAAACAAAATTTTATGTGGGTCTCGTGACACAGCGAGACCCCCTAATTCCGTCCCTGGTTGTGAAAGTTTGAGAATCCTAATAACATGTCTCAAGCTGCAGACTCGTTGGAGACACCCGTCTATCCATGTAAACCACAATTGTGAAGAGCTTGTGATTTATGAGGCTCTATGAATCTAGCAAGATGGTGTATATGTTAAGCCCGAGGTTTACTAGTCATCAAAGGTGGTTCAAATGAGGTTCATTCGTAACAAAAAAAAATGATTGGAACTTATTGGTTGATCATTAAAATAGAATAAGCTTTGTGGGTCAAATGTGAATTTACCATAAATATTTTCGTGACAAAGACATAAATCAGTTGACCAACAATGTATTACGTGCCAAAAGACAGAATAATTCAATTTACATATTCTATTGATTCCTTAAACGGATAATATTGTTTGATCGGTAGTTTAATTTATATTTATAAGTATAATTATAGACCTTGGAATTCAAAGTCACTTTGTGACGAATAAAAAATGCGGCTCAAATAAAAAAAAATGGAAAAAACGGCTCAAAGAATAGCTCAACAGCTCAACAATGAGCCTAAAACATTGGCCCAAGATGAGCATGCCAAAACCATAAAAAAAAAAAATTACACGTTTGGTCCCTATGGTTTCTTCAATATAACAACTTTAGTCGCAAGTCACTTTTATTACACCACAGTATCTAATTTTGAAACTATGACGCTTTTGGTCCCTATTTTGGATGGGCGTTAGTTAAGTCCGTTAAGTATTTTGCGTTGTTAGTCCTTCGTCAATAATTTTTGCACCGTTAGTCCTTAAAGTTATTTGCATAATCGTCCTTGTGGTTGGGTCGGTCAACAAGTCGGTCAACGCCACGTGTCACCACCGAGTGGTGCCACGTGGCGATGTCGAGGTCGGTCGGGTCGGTCGGGTCGGGTCACGCGTGGGCCGATGAGGTGGTCACGCGTGGCGTTGGTAAATATACCAACAAATTGTCACGTATGGGATTCGAACTGGGTCTTTTGTGGGAAGCCAAGCCTTACCCAATCGGGCTAAGCATAGCTTCAATAATATTCCTAAATCAATCATAACCCTTCCAAAATTAAGTACGTCCAACAATATTAAAGGTTCGATTTTATTTTTGGCCTACCAATTTAAGGGTTATATGGACTGTAAAAATAAATAAATATACCGTCGGACTCGTTTTTCGTGCTCTTTCCAATGGTAAGCTCGAATTTTTTGACTTAGTTTGAACCTCGAAAATGCGAAAATTACCATTTTTCTTTGTTTTGCATTTTCGAGGTCCAAACCAAGTTGAAAAATTCACCGAGCATACTCTCGACTCGTTTTTCGTGCTCTTTCCAATGGTATGCTCGGGAATTTTTCGACTTCAAACGAACCTCGAAAATGCGAAAATAATCGTTTTTCTTTGTTTTCGCATTTTCGATGTTCATTTGAAGTCGAAAATTCCCGAACATACCATTGGAAAGAGAACGTAAAACGAGAACGAGTATAGCTCGGTGAATTTTTCGACTTGGTTTGGACCTCGAAAATGCAAAACAAAGAAAAATGGTGATTTTCGCATTTTCGAGGTTCAAACGAAGTCGAAAAATTTTTTTAATACCATTGAAAGAGCACGAAAAGAGTCTGACGGTATCTCGGATAATTTTTGACTTGGTTTGACCTCGAAAATGCGAAACAAAGAAAAACGATTATTTTCGCATTTTCCGAGGTTCGCTTGAAGTCAAAAAATCCCGAGCATACCATTGGAAAGATCACGAAAAACGAGTCCGACGGTATATTTATTTATTTTTACGGTCCATATAACTCCGTAAATTAATAGACCAAAACTATATCGAACTTTTAATAATATCAATTTAAATTAACTTTTAGAAGGGTTATATATAAAATTTAGGCAAGAATAACTGAAGCTATGCTTAGCCCAGTTAGGCGAGCTATGCTTTCCACCCAAGTGGCCGGGTTCGAATCCCATACATGACAAATTGTTGGTATATTTTACCAATGCCACGCACCACCTCATTGGTCCACGCCACGACCGACCGACACGCTGACCGACCCGACCCGTTGACCGACCGACCCATCGCCACGTGGCACCACTCGGTGGTGACACGTGGCGTTGACCGACTTGTTGACCGACCCAACCACAAGGACGCTTTATGCAAATAACTTTGGGACTAACGGTGCAAAATTATTGACGAAGGACTAACAACGCAAAATACTTAACGGACTTAACTAACGCCCATCCAAAATAGGGACCAAAAGCGTCGTATAGTTTCAAAATTAGATCTCATGGTGTAATAAAAGTGACTTAGTGACTAAAGTTGTTATATCAAGAAACCATAGGGACCAAACGTAATTTTTCTAAAAAATTACAAAACACACCTCATGCTATGTAATGTTTTGCAAAATATACCTTGAACTTTTTGTTATTTACAATTTTTTTATTTATTAAATATGTAACAAATATCTAACGATTTATTTAAAAAAAAATATATCGCTTGGAAGGCTTCTGGATAATGAACAAAACGACCTCGATATTGATATACTTTTGTCGTATGTATGATTTAGTAAAAAATGTCGACGGTCAATATACATATATATTTTTTTAAATATTCGAAATACACCTTTAACTTACCAAGTACCTTTAAAAACAGTCTTAAAATTTGTTTAAACTACCAATGGCAAATGACGTACAATTTTAAGAAAATTTAAATTATAAATATGTAACAAAGATCTAACGATTTTTGTAACAAAAAATTTGGTTACAAACAAATCGAGGTCAATATTTATATACTTTTAACATGGTGTATATCTTTAGTAAAAGAGTCCAATGATATACTTTTGACTAACAAGGAAAGCGGTTGCAACTTTTCTCGTTATTATAAAATATCAAGACTTTAGAAGTACTAAGTTTTGGTAATATTTAAAATAAATTATAGAAACCTTGAATCTCACGTTAGGTAATTTATGGCAACCGACTAACCTTCCAAAATCCTATAAATAAACACGCATACCATATTTACAAACACTTTCACATTCATTCTTCATAACCCCAACTCAATTTGTCGATTTCTTTAGCTTTCTATCATGGATTTGTTCGACAGTGATTGTCTTGATCCAACGTTATTCGCTGGAAACCCTTACACTGGCAACATCGAAACACATGATGGAAGCATGTCCACGACCATGGACATGGAGCTCACGGATTGGATCGCGGAATTGAAGAAATCCAGTCTAATGCCGAAAACACCTTCTCCACCACGGACACGGACTGGGACATGGAAGTCGTCGAACCACCTAACAACGAAAACACCTATCCAAATACCTACAACGACCGATCACGACCAATCATGCATGTGTTATCCGCTTTCTCAAATCAAAAAAACCATCTAGAGGCTGGAAACAAGGTCATATTGCCGCAATCCGTTCTTGATAAACTTGCTTACTGTAGGGACGTTGTTTACCCTTTGAATTTTTGCATCATGAAACCCGACACTGACCTTCATTCCCATTGCGGTGTTATAGAGTTTACGGCTGATGAAGGGGTTGTTTACATACCTAAGTGGATGATGGAAAGCATGAAACTACAAGAAGGTGAATTAGTGAACATCGAGAACACGAGTCTTCTTCAAGGAACTTACATTAAGTTACAACCGCATGCTACTAAGTTCACCATGCTTTCAGATCATAAATCGTTGCTAGAGAAAGCTTTCAGGGATTTTGCTTGTGTAACAACGGGTGATACTATTGTGATTAATCACGAGGGCGAGAAGTATTTTATTGATATTGTGGAAACTAAGCCATCACATGCAATATCGTTGTTTGATACAGATTGTGAGGTCGATTTTGCAACACCTTTGGATTACAAAGAACCTGAGAAGAAAACAATGATTTTTACAAAAGATGGTGAATCAGTTGATCAGTTCATGAAGAAGCTGATGATGAAAGAATCAAATGTAGCAAACAAGCAACAAACTGAGTTTTCGCCATTTATGGGGCAGGCAAGGCGGGTCAATGGACAAGTTGTAGCAGCGGCTAAGGAGGTGAAGGAGCAATACCGATCCAAGGTTCAACTGAAGAAGGAACCTGAAGTATTCAAAGCGTTTACAGGGAAGAGTTTTAGGTTCATGTGATAAAAAAGTTGATTATGTGAACTAATAAGTTTTGCTCTTCGTTCTTGGTTATCTAAGTTTAGGACGATTCGTGGTTTCAGATTCGATTTTCGTTTTAATTATGCATTGCACAAATTTGTAGTTATATGTCTGTTTGAATAAACTTTACTTGTGACAACACCCTTCTATATTTTTTAGTCTGATATATTGTATATATGCCAATCTAAGTATACAGACCCATCAAATATGTACTGGCATGTAGAACACAAATTGAGATAGTTTATGTTTCTTATTATTGTACGTGTTAAAGTTAAACATCTGAAATTTAATAATTTGTCAGTCATGAAACAAAATATACACAAATCTTGTAATCGAAACGGCGAAACTCATGAGTTTTACCATTCCTCGAATCTGAAACTTTTACATATCTTTTGAAGAATGATGCATTTGAAGAGCACATAAATTCAAAGCATGATGACGAGTGAAACGCACACATCGAACTCTAATGTTGGGTTTTAAACGAAAGCCAGCACAAATAAAACCTATATTGTTTCGAACACAAAACACATTATTACTTTTTATTTTTTATTTTTCGAACTGCAAAAATATTTCAGAACCAAACCAAAAAAACAAGAAGAGGCCCATAGCCTATAAGGCTATTATAAGATACAGATAACTAGCCAGAATACAAAAGGGAAAATAAAAACCAACTTGAATTAAGAGCAAAACCAAACACTGTGAACTGCCAAACTCGAACCAAAACACAATATAATGCATATACTAATAATTAACCCACCCTTGAAATCGTGATTTCTGATCGAGTACTCATAATCAAAACTTCAAAAACAAATTTCAAACATAAAAACGGTTCTGTAATATCAAACTTTTATTCAGTAGAAAAATATCTAAAACCAACAGGAAACTCTCTCAATCTATCTATGGTATCAATAAACTGCTACATTATTCAACCCAAAACTGAAATTAACCCTGTCATGCCCCAACTTCCTCCTTAAAATATCATCAGAATGAGGGGAAAATAAAATTGCAACAACAAACAAAAGTATTACTCATAATAATGAATAAAAATTATTCTAAAAATATTAATTCCCTGAAAATTTCCTCTTTAGCAACACTACCATTATTGTTGCTAAACGTATTGTCGTTCACAGGCGTATTAGAATTATCACCACCAGCGCCACCACCAATAATAGAAGAAATCGCTACAGCTAAAGCAGCAGTGAAGCTAGGATTAGTAGTGAGTGCATTCACGGTATCAGCTAAAGCTGCACGTGACGCTAATGTATCTTGCGACAATTGTAACCCTGAGAATTTAGACTGGTTATATAGACCCTGCCCAATTATTTGGGGCAGCAGGGCAGGGTTTTGACCACTCGGTAAGGAGTTGGGAGATTGAGTGAGGTCTAATGTGACAGTTGGAAATGGTGCTGAGGCTGAGATTGTGGCCATGTTTGAGGAGCATGGGAGGAGTGTTCTTGCTAAAAGTTGAGTTTATGATGCCGTCCGCGCTTGGCATTGAGCCAGAGAGTAGCATCCGTGCAGCAGAGGAGGTGGTGGAGGACATTGCCATGGCGGCTGGTGGTAATGGGTGGTTGTGGTTGCCTTCGTAGGTGGTGATTAGTATTGTTCTATCTTCAGCGCATCTTTGTACCTGATCAAACGAAATGATCAGAATTAGATAATCAGCCATAGCAAAATGAGGGATAGGAAATAGATTTTGAATGTACTTCATAAAGTGTCGAAAAGTTACAATTAAATAGGAAGTTGTTCGAGTATTTAATTAACTTTGAAAACAATTGATATATAAGATGTAGGAATATGATATTCTTATAGAAATAGGAGAGTCGGCTTTGAATGAAAAGTAAAAGATTTAAACTCCCATTTTTTGCAGAAGAAGTTGCTTCAAATATTTTGAAGCTATTTGATTTGCTTCAAGTCACTGTGATCATTCTAAAAGACACATATAAACACCTCTGCAGTATTGCTGCTAAAAAATTGTTCTCTCTACTTATGTAACATGTTGTGGTATATTGTTGGATTGCAAAACGTTTAAAGTTATGATCGCGTTTTTATCTTTACTATCTAAATCTGTTTTAAGTTTCAAAAATTGTGTTACAATAGTTGATCGAGAAACTTACTTGCTTCCTAACAGGACAATTAGCAGCCATGGTGCACCGGTAATATGCTCGAGGACATGGGTTTCCTTTAGCCATCTTTTGCCCATATTTTCTCCATTGACACCCATCTGTGATCTATCAAAAACATATCAAATAACAATAAAGAAGCAGTTTATTCCACGCAATCTTATGTAATGATAAAGTCCGTGTTCATTCATGGTATATACAACAATCATTAGTTGATCTTTCTAAGTTTTTAGCTAGGAATCTTGAGCTGTATTTCATGACCTAGATGAGTTTCCTAGTCTTCCAAAAAATTAGAAACAGTCCCTTATGAGCAAAAACTCATTTATTAACTTTGGTAAATGCTCAAAATTCCGAAATCTTTTGTTACATACTTTTCTAAGTAATGTATATTGGAAGTAAGAACTATATACGTACCATTGGAGCTTCCGATCTAGCTCGAACAGAAACCCTAGCTTTTCGAATGGTTGCTTCAGTGGCTTGATCGATACTACCATTACCATCATTTTTGACTTCCAGTCTTGGAACCTTATTAGCAATAACCTGTTCTAGGATCTCTTCTCTATGATCTTTACCATCACTGCTTTTCCCATCAGATGATGACCGAGAATTCTCATCTTCCAATGATGCTAAACCAAGGTTCATAAATGACCTTGGCATATATATGTGATGACATCTGATCCTCCTTCTCCACCTTCATTGCTAACTTTATTATCTTTGATAGGATTTTCTTCTCGTTTTTGTAGCTTCATCGTCATAAGGTGCAACTCTTGTTTTAATTGTTCATTCTCGATGCTCTTCCTTTCTAGTTCAACTTGCAGCTAAAAAGAGTTAAGAAATGTCTTGAGTCACATTGAGTATTATTAAATCATATAAGAATATATTATTATGAATAATCATGTAATACCTTTTTCACATTAGTTCGATTATCATCAGAATTCAGAGACATTTCATCATATTGAATCAGTTGATCATTGATTGTGTTTCGAGAGAGAAGATGCAAGCCAGTCTGTATATTACAAATCCAATTCGATTAGAAAAACCAATGTCGAAATGAAGATAAGTGTTCCTCAGGTTTTGTGCCTCTTGTTGTACAGAAATATCAGATTCATTATAGTTTATTTTGTATGAGCATTGCATCAAAATCTAACATGATGATAATATACAACTTACTTTCTTTCATTGTATGGTGCAATTGTTTTTAATGCTACTAGTCATCGTTAAAAAAATCCAGTTCAATCAGAAAATTTTAAATTTATTCGATAACATACATATATTTTCAACTACTGGTTGAATAAGTAAAATCATCTTGGGTCAACCACGAAAATACTTTTGAGAAGCATGTAGGATTTTTTACACGATGGTAATCATCAAAAACATTCTGCATTGCCACATTTAAGGTACCGATAGATCAATGACAAGTACAAGATTCAAGATCGATATACTTTGAAGTACGACACATTTTTTTGAACTACCAAATACAATCAACAAAAGTATGCTACGGACTCAACTGCATCTAGAGTCAAAGCATGTAGAGTTTTTCTAACGATACCTCTTATGGATTTATACTTTACTAAAAGTGCATCAAATTTTGTATGACGTATAAATTAAACACAAACTTACAGAAATAATGTTGTTCTTGTGTAATTTTTTACATAATTGCATGAAATTAAACATATAGTTTCCAGAGATCCTCTAATGCTAAGATAAACATGCATGATGGATCATGTTGTCTCACAAGTAGAGCTTACAAGGCAACCCGATCTTGCTTCAAATAAGGGATCAATAGTTTTTTTGTGAGATAATATGATCTGATCATATAGATCTTAACTCAAAATGGATCTCAAGTCATAAGTTTCAACAAAAGATGCATGCATAGCAGTATACACATAATGTCGTATACTATGACAAAAAGTAAAGATCTAGCTAGCACTTACGTTAATATTATCGTGACGATGATCCGAGTTCTCATCCGTAGATTGATCATCCACGTCGATAACATCATCACGCTTCTTATCAGAGAAAAAATCCATCTCGTTAATAGGCTTATGATCACCCGCGGCACAAAAGATGTTCACTGGAAACTGGATAGTGGTAGGTTGTAATTGTTGTTGTTCAAACGTTGTTTGAGAGGTAGATACGGTGTTTGCGCCGCCGCCGGCGTCCATATCCGATGATTAAAGATCAAAATATGGTCTCAAGATTGTGTTAAGAATTTAACAAAAAAGGTGGTGTATCATGAGATCTATGTTATTCAAAAATGAGTCCACTTGGTAGATGTTTATATACTTGTATGAAGATGCATATTTATAATTTTATAAAATATGTAGAAAACTATATAGAGTAAGACCCGGCACTAAATGTGGATATAGTTATGACTTGCGACTGAATTGAACAATTTTGGTTTTATAAGTGAGTGTGTGTGAGTAAAAGTGTGTTTAATTTTTCTTTATAGTTTCTAGATTTCTTTAAGAGAAAGTGACGAGATTTGGTTTGTGTATTTGAATTTGATTTAGACTTTTTGAGTTTTAGACATTGACAAATTCTATATAATGGCAACCTGTTATAAAATATGGTACAATTTTGTTAGTATGTGTTTAGTTTTCTTCATAATTTCTTAAATTTCTTTGTGAGAAAGTGATGGGATTTGATTTTTAAATTGAATTTCGTTTAGACCTATTAGAATTTTAGACATTGACGAATTCTATAGAACAAAAACTTGGTATAATTTTGTTATTATCTATGCTGATTTATTTACTACTAGTTTTACTAAAAAATTAGCTTTTATAAGTAGTACAATTAAGGATGAGCATGGGTCAAGAATAAGTTGGAATTGGAATCGGAATCGGTGGATTCGAGAATCGAATTTTGTGGAAAGTAGGAATCGAGAACCGAACCGAATATAGTTTTTGGTTCTGATTCTGGATCCGGTTCAAGTTTCGGATCCGGTTCTAGTTTCGGATCCGGTTTCAGTTCCGATTTTTTGGGTCTACCCGGATAGGAACCGCTTTTCTGAAGAAAAAAAATAACCACATGCACTAATGAATTAAGCCATTAAAAACACAAAAACATTTAATTTTTTAAGCACTTGCAACCATTTACGTTTAAACAAATAACAATTAACAACTAAAGCATAAACTCAAATAAACAATCATTTTAAAGTTTCACTTGTTTATATTTTTAACCAAACAATAATGCATAACAATCTGGAAAACAAAATAAAATGACTTAAAACTTTGTCCAACAAAATTAAATAACTAATACCGTTTATAGTTCCACAGTTTGTTTCTCTAATTGTTCTTCCATATGCTTGGCATTCTCATCGTCTTTAATAAGATCTTCAACATCATCCCAATTAATTTACGTTCTCGACTTTCGCACCCAATCTTGGGTGCAAAACGATGAGACTCATATACATTTGAGGTTGTTTCTTTCATCACAAGCATGATCTCGGCATAGAACCACAAAAGATAATTTAGGAAATATACGGTGACTTAGTTAGATAGCTAAATCCTCAAATGAGACATCTTAAGATAATGATGAACATGTTATAAGCTAGTACATCGAATGAAAATAAAAATAAAATATAAAACTTACTTCCTTTGTTTTGATAATGATGATAGTTGTTTATGTGAGTTTTGAATGTTGAATGATCTTGGAATGTTATTAGGTTTAGATTAGTTATTGATTTGTGGATATTTCAATGAATTAAAGATTAAGGTTTAGAGTGTTTGGCTTGATTTTTCTAAAAGTAGGCTAGCAAGGTTTTTTTATGACGTTGGTACGTAGGATTTGAGACTTTGAGTATGAGAAGTAAAAAAAATACAAGTTTTTATATATTATTGGCTATTCGATTCCGGAACGAGAACCGGTGAAACTGAACAGAACCGACCCAAGAACTGAAAAATATCAAACTCAAGATAACTGGAACCTTCAGTTCTAGTTCCAGTTCAGTTCTTCTTGATTCCGATCCGGTTCTCGGTCTGATCCATTTTTTTTAATTCTTTTGCTCATCCCTAAGTACAATCACTGTTTAAATGTTATAAACATTCAAAGCATGCACTTGAATCCAATGTAGAATTAAAACTAGAGAAAGGTATTACAAACTATCACGACACTATTTTTGAGGTTTATTTATTTTTATTTTTTTGAAAGATGATTTCTTTACTAAAATTGCAATGCTAATCGTCTACAAAACATATCACCTACAACAAACAACGATAGAAAAGGAAAAAAGGTCCAAGAAGGCTTCAACAGACCTGCCAAACAACCGATGGAACTGATCGAGATACACCTTTTTTTACCAACTTACGAGCATCATTGTTACGCTCTCGCTTAATATGTGTAAAGAATCTAAGTTAATCTCGCGAGAGTGATAAACCAACCTCCATGCCCTCTCATCCGAACGATTAACCTAAGACACCGCATTTAGAGAATCACTTTCAATAGTTATATTAACGGACCTCAACTCCTCATTCTCTTTAATAATGATACATGATTTTTAATGGCCATCATCTCAATAACATTCGAATCCAAAACACCCACTAATATTGAAAAAATAGCCAAAACAACCCCCTCGGAGTTTCTTAACAAACCATGCTAAACCCGAGTTACCCATAATTGACCCATCAACGTTAAATTTTAAAGCTCCAAGAGCTAGAGCACACCGGCTAAGAAAGTTTTCATATTTCTGATGAGGATGACTCATTGAAATCGAGAATATGTCTACATAGAAATCCATAGTGAAGACGAGCATGATGGAAAGAAAGCTTTAATCCAACATATTGTCTTGAATTTCACAAGGTCTAAAATATGAGAGTGATGTTTCCTTAGAAAAGACATATTTATTTCTAGCCTCCTAAATATGCCATAAGACTAAGAAAATGACATTCCTATTCTTCTTTAAACTTCGAAAAAATAGCCATGGCCATCTACCAAACAAACAAGTCAACCAAAGTCTGGGAAATTGTCCACTTAAAATCTCATCCATTTCCATCGACCACCAAATAAAAAGAGAGGGCTTACAATGAACAAGCAGATGGTTTATAGACTCCGGATTATAGTTACATAGCAGCAGCTAAGATGATATTCGGAGATGGATTCAAATTTGAAGTGTAAATCTCAAGTTAGGAGTTTACCGAGTAGAATTTTCCAACAAAGAATACGACCTTAGGCGGAGATTTGAACTTGCATATCATGAAGATATGATAATTACTATTGTAAGTCATATATTTTTAGGTATAATAAGTTATAAGGTTTACTTTTTGATAGTTTACTTGATATCACTCGTTTTATTCTGCAATTTCGTTTATACTAAATTGAAAAAAAGGAAAAAAAGTCAATTCTATATATGCTATCAAAAGTCATGTTTTGATTGTTTACTTGATAATTTCATCATAGGAAATGGTTGTCGGGATCCCGATCCCGATCTTAGGATCTTACGATTTTACGATCTGCAAAGCAAAACGATCCGGATCCTACATAGGATCTTTGCAAGCTTAAGATCTTATAGGATCCCGATCTTGACCATACGATCTTACGATCTAATCTGATCCGATCTTACTTTTTGGATTACAAACTAAAAACTACAAATTTATGAGTTGTTTGTTTGTAGAATTCAAAAAACAACATATTAATCTTTTTAAACATTTTATAATCATAATTTAAGACAACATTTATATGAAACATTCATAGTATTTTAGGGTTATAATGTATTAGAATTTGTAGATTTGTATAAAATTACATAAAGTATTAAGAAATAACATTAGAGTAGGATCTTAAGATCCCGATCCGATCTTACGATCACGATCTTGCAAAAACGAAAACGATCCTGGGTAGGATCCCGATCTTGACAACCTTAGGAACTATCCCAACTTAAACATCAACTAGGAACAAAATCTTAATATATAGAGTTATGATCAAATAAGAAAATTACTTAAAATAAGAAGGAATAAGAAGAACTATAACCGTAAATCCGCGATGCACCGACCTAAATTAGATGCATCTCTATAATCTTAGATGCATTATAACGCACTATAGTGTGTTTTCTAGCTTTAATCGATATATATATCGTATATTAGATGCATTTCATGATTTCTCTTGTTTTTGTTCCTCTGCGTGCGAAATCATGAAAATCAATTTGCACCATCTATACATCAAATTAACTTTCGAAACTCAAGATGTTGCATCTACATGAATAGAAATGCATCTAATGCAAGTCGTTGCATCTCAAATGCGTGGTTTTGGTCACTTCTCACAACTTCTTATTTTAATTTACTTTTCACTGAATCCCTACTCTATATAGACTAGCAGGGTACCCGCGCGATGCGGCGGCGGGTACCATATAATTAAAATTTTAGCGAGCAATGTTTTCTAGCTATATACATTTTGTGGCAATAACTTTATAAATAGCGAGATTTTAAGTAAAAACAAAATATTTCATACAAAAATAGTAGAGTGTGCATGCAAAGCTGTAAAAATATAAAAAGCAGACAGGCAATATTGTGAATATCTGAGGTCAAAATTGTTGAGAGTAAAAACTACATATTTAATCATCACCAACCGCAATCGAACCCTTTTTCTCACCTACAATAGCAAATTGTATACAAAGTCTCATCTGTTGTTCGTCTCATCATTTGTTCGTCTCATCCGTGCAAAAGAAAACTCTCATTCATTTCCAATTCCTCTCATCATTGTTCGTCTCCTCTACTATCATCGATCTACCGTCACGATCAAGTGAACAAACCCAGTTATGAGCCCAAAATAATTTGTGATCCAAACTCGATTCAACCAAAAATAATCACAACTTTGGCCCGAATTTGTTTTCTTAACTCATACACAACCCAACACAATAATAACAAAAACTCACCCACTTGGAAAAATTATAACCAAAAATCCAACATACTCGGCCCTTTATTTCTCTAATCATAATCGAACCATCAACCTATTACTAAAGCTAATGATAAAATACAATACTACCCTAAACCCTAAAAAACATATAGCAGCCACCACTTCCTTTGGTTTCTCTCTTAAATTGATGCACACAAAATCTATACCTTTCAGTTGATCCTTAGCCACGAAATTTGTACACCAAGAAACTCACACAATGAAGTGAACTTTATCTTTGTTGATTCCGGACCAGGTAGGGTTTTGATGGGTTTGAGTTCTTCTTGTGTGTCCGTCCTTACACAAATCACAAATTTAGATTATTTCTTTGTGGGTTTCGACTTGAGATCTTTGATAAAGGTCTCGGGTAGCTTTGTTTTTAGTTGGGATATTTCATAGATTAATGATGGGTTCTTGGGGATCTTTAAAGATCTTATCTTGAAAATAACCAAACCCGAGATCTTATTGTTCTTTCTATTTCGTTTGAGTTTCTGAGAAAAATGAGGCTGTGAGAAACATGATCACTATACATATTTTGATGTTTTACAAAGTATTGTGTTTGTTATAACAAGATGAGGGTTCAAATCTGGATTTGTGAAAACAGTACCGATCTTCTGTGTTTTATAGTCTCTGGTTTGTATATACATTTAAATATTTAGTCAAGAATTTTAGTTCTGTATACATTTTTAAATGGATGTAAGTTTTTAGCACGAATATTTTCTCAACATGTATTCAAGTTTATTATTTACATTTTTTTTTCTTTTTGACATCAATGATTGAAGTATTAAATAGTGATTTTGTATGAGCGGTGAGATTTGTGGAAGCAAAAGTTTTGGGCTGCTACTTGTGTGTGCGTCATGATTAGAGACATGTACTCTTGTGTGAAGGGGTGTTTTAAGTTGTGTATTAATTGTAGTTTTGATTTGTATTTTATTTGTTCTTTAACTATTGTAACTAATGCTTTGTAACTTGTATATTTGCTTAAAATTCTATATATGGAAATCTTAAAACATTTAATATGAGGGAAGTTCATCCCTCTATTATAAGATAGTTAGATTAGATATATATCACATATAAAGAGAAAATGTTTAAGTTATAGTCTTGCTTAAAACTCTTAAAATGATAAAAATCAAATTACTATAATTGTGCTAACTACTATTCCACCAAATTAAATCACTAATCTCCTCTAAACTTGGCAATTTCAATAAAATATGAATGTATAACAACAAAGTAGCAACACTTTTAGTTTTAATATTTAATGTATCAACTTATTGGATACAAGTTATTATTTCATTAAATTAAAGGGATAATGATCTGTAAAGGTGTTTAAACTGTTACCATTTGTAAATATGGTATCTATTTTTTTCTTCAAATGCGGTTATTATCTTTTAAATTCAGTCTTCTTGAGGTAGTGATGACCATTTTACCCTATTAGGGTAAATTACATAAACCGTTCATGTGATTGGCAATTATGCATCAACCGTCCTTCAATTTTAAAGTTCCATCAATCGTCTTTATCTTTGCAAAAATAACACCAATAGTCCTTTTTATATCTTGTCGTCTATTTTTATCGTTAAGCTCGTCCACGTTTTTATATACGTTTTTATCTACATTTTTATATACATTTTTATATATGTTTTTATCTATTTTTTATTTATATTTTTATATATGTTTTTATCTACATTTTATATGCGTTTTTATATACATTTTTATGTACCTTTATATATACATTTTGTTAGAAAATAATGTAGGGTTTGTGATTATCCTGGATATCTTACTAGAATCGTGTTGAGTTCACTTTCCGTATAAAGTATTTCACCCAATATATGCAGGTTGCGATAAATCTCTATCGGGATAATTCTAGAAGAGAAACACTTTGTGTCTAGGCACAAGATCACAAAGCAGGAACAAGAGAGGAATTGTGTGTGTGTTTTTCGTATGTCTAAATGAGGCTAATAGATCTGTTTATAAAACAGTTTCTATATCGGCAATCGCGATTAAAGTTGGTTGAAACCAACTTTCACAATGATTTTCCAAAGAAGGAGCTCGCCCCCTTGACCCATAAGGCTGCACCCATGATCCTTGCATTTTTTCATGGTCAAAAATATTAGCACAACGAGTGTGCACTCCACACTTCCTAACTCGTATCCGAGCCGAATATAAAATCGTCATTACCTAAATGGCCGTCGATAACACTAAAATCACCAACACATTTTAATATATGTTTTTATATATATTTTATCTACCGTTTTATCTACGTTTTTATATAAGCTTTTATCTATGTTTTTATATATATTTTTATATACACTTTTATTTATATTTTATATACACTTTTATCTATGTTTATATATACTGTGAAAATTGATAGAGTTCTTATAAACCGTAGATAAAAACGTATATAAAAATCTATAAAAAAAAGTATACAAAAATGGGAAGCGATATGTCTTAAACAAGAAGATTTTCCGGGTTATATAAAAAATAGATAAATAAATATATAAGAACATATATAAAAAAGTATATAAAACATATATAAAAACTTAGATAAATAGGTATATAAAAATGTATATAAAAATTTAGATAAGAATATAGATAAAAACGTATATAAAAATGTAGATAAAAAAGTTGATAAAAACCTATATAAAAATATAGATAAAAACATATATAAGAACGTATATAAAAAAGTATATAAAAACGTAGATAAAAGACGTATATAAAAATATAGATAAAAACGTAGATAAAAATGTGTATAAAAGCCTGTATAA
This sequence comes from Chrysanthemum lavandulifolium, assembly GCA_022545495.1. NCBI lineage: Eukaryota > Viridiplantae > Streptophyta > Magnoliopsida > Asterales > Asteraceae > Chrysanthemum > Chrysanthemum lavandulifolium. Next base: position 51,369,882 of record CM040239.1, read on the forward strand.
AAACGTGATGGGCCAAAACCATAAAGAATGAATCCAAAAAAAGTTGAGTTTAAGGATGGTTGATGCAATTTTCGCCAAACTACATAGACCATTGATGTAATTTACCCTGCGGACGGTGGATGCAATATTTACAAAACCACAAGGACCATTTATGTAATTTGAAGGGTACAATGGTCATCACTACCCCAAAAAGACCGAATTTAAAAAATAATTACCAAAAGAAGAAAAATTAAAGGGGTGATACTCACATCTTTTTGATACATGCACCATAATTTATATATTACAAGATTATACGATACAAATTGCAATTTACAAATTGTGGTGCATGCATAAAAAATATGATTTAAATATCCATTCTTCAAAATTAAACTACCACTACAAGATAAAACACCTATAGTGATAGATGTTTTAGTGACACACAAAAGTGTCACTAAATCTAACTTCTTAATTACACTCTTTAAAAAGTCTAGATAAATTTTTTGAGATTTTATGACACTTTGTATATACAAAGTGTGTCATAAAGGCAAAAAATGTATCATCACACTTTTTTTGTGCACTATAAATAGACTTTTACATACCGAACTTCTACCTACACTTTTAAGTACGTGTAGAAGAAGCACATAAAAATTTTATTGGCACTTTTTATACTTTCGTCACACTTTTTTACTTTTAATGACATTTTTTTTTAATTTTTGGCGATATTTTTTTTAAGTGTTATCAAAAGACAATAATTTATAATGCACTAATTTACTCTCAAGTCACAACTATTTGGATGTATTCAAACTTAACTAACGCATCTAACCATAATATCATAATAATAAAAAGGGTTTGTGCCTATTAATTAAAGGGTGATCTTCACATCACATTTTTGATTAATGCATCACAATTTGTGCATTACAGATTATGCAAGATCAAACCAGTAATGCACAATTTGTGGTGCATTAATCAAAAATGTGGTGTAGCTATTAATTCTCATTAATTAAGCTACAAATGTACCTAATGATTTGATTGGTTGATTTAAAAAATGATTGGTGAGAATTTGGAGAAAAAATACATAATATAAATAATTTGGAGAAAAAATACCTATCATAAATCACATGACATTTACATTAAGTATTTTCTCTCTAAATTTCCACCAATCATTTTTTTCAAATCAACCAATCAAATCATTAGGTTCATTTGTAGGCTTCATTATTAGGCACAACAATCATTTTCATATAATTATACAAATAATTTATCATTAGGCATTTATTTAAGCTTGATTAGTACGTCCAAATAGCATTACTCATATCATAATTATAAAAAAAATTCCGCTATAGACACTAGTCTCTATCTACTCGCGGTAATTTTTGAAAATATAAAATACATTTTGGTTACTCTCCAAAAGTCAGAAAACTATCGACTAGTGAAAACGTCAAAAGTAAGTTTTGCCATATTAAATTGTTTTTGGTCGTATAAACAAACCTATATATACCTACTTGGATGATCTATGCACACAACCCTACTCATACTTCATAAACCTACGCCTCTTCATCTCTTTCAGTCACCAAAATCACAAACTAACATGTCTGAAATTAACAGTTCATCTTCAACCACCAAGGAACCCGAGGTATCTTGTTTATCGATATATATCATTATCTTATTATTTATCTTTGTTAATCGAGCATGTGATTTTCGTGGTACAGTAGGCAATAACAACAAAGAGACTCTATTACACTTGTAAATTAAAAAGAAATTGCATATAAACTCGTATTATATGTCTCATATATGTTTAATATCTAATGTATTTATATATACAAGAATGAGAAAATTGTGGTCCTATTTAAGGAGAGACCCGGTGCGACAACACCACTTGCACACCCCTTGAGCCCCCCCTCTGGCTATTCTTTATTTAGTTAATAAATTTGTGAAACTAATTTTTGGGTAGAGGGGAAATTCTCCAGTAAAATACTAGTTATAATGTTCACGCACGAGCGGGATTTTAACTAATTTTGTCAATAGTGTATTCTATTCATTAAAAAAATAATTTAATTTTTGTCTTGTTTTATTTATGGTTTTAAAATTTTAATTTATACGATGAAAAGTATTTTGAGTAATTTATTTTTATTTGTTAAAATAGCAAAATGTTGATTATAACCAATTTGACCCAATTTAGCTTCTCCGAAATTAAATTTGACTAACCAAACATTTTGCCTAAAGATGAGCAACGTTTATATTACTACATGTGAGATTAGCTTATAAAGATAACATATCGTGACAAATAAGTAAAGTTAGGCTTGATTTGTTTAGAGGATAAGCTCGGGTACACGTAAACACAATGCAATAATGGATTGGTGGAAATTGAGACCTCTCAAATTCAAACACATAACCCCAATAAACACATTAAGACCAAAGGTCTTGATGAAAGAATCAATGACGTGTCGGTGAAACACTCCTACCGCATGAGTACGCTAATAAGTTAATTACGTATTAGTATTGAAAACCAAAATCAATTGGATTGTTGCTATGTATAAGCATCCGCTCGAGATAATAACATACGTCCTTATGATGAGTATAATTTTCAATATTCCCAGACATATTATAGTTTATAACATGGGCTTTATATATCAATACCAAGTCATGCAAGATTTATCAACTAATACACGGGCAACATTTTGTATTTTAGTCCACGAAACCATTAAGCCTAATCTCTCATTGCTCTTGTGACTTTCCATCACTTGTCACCCGTGACCTAATATTTTTAATGTTTTGGATACATTACCAACAAAGCTTTCATATGATGGCCTTCTCATCCTCAAGATCATGCAAGATTTCGCCGTTATCCGGATCAAGTCCACTACCGTCCACACTCCTATATGAAAACCATCAATCAACTAATCATCAACAACCATAACCTCATCACAAATACCTCAAAGCGGTTATAAAACAACATTGAACCTAAAAAACTTGAAGATTTACACTATTCAAACAAATATCCATCCTATATTACGAATTCACTCGTTTTTATAAGGATTTCTAATTGACTCTATCTTTAACAATGACCAAACTTTTATACTCCAAGATTTAATAAACCTATGATTACTTATCTTCATCCATGGTTGGTAGGTGACTTGGGGTTAACACTTACTATAAACTTCAATTTAATTTAACGTTTCGAATCTTCAAGAGGATTTTATCTTTCCTTTGAATGTTTAGATTCAATAACAACACGAAGAGCTAACAAATGTGTATCTCAATTCTATCAGTCACATATAAGTATATAACATAAAACTCAAAAACCTCATGCTTGAAAGAGATAATAGTTTATTCAAGTTTGTCTTCTATAATGAAGTGATGATAATAAGAAGAAGATAGTAATCACTAGAATATCTAAAACTAAATAATACAACAAAGTTTTTAAAGAGCCGGGCCAAATCATTTCGTTTGGTGTGCCAAGGATTTTGAATATATGCAATAGTAGACACAAGCCAACACTTTCAGGGACAACAACAACAACAACAACAACAACAACAACAACAAAAGCAATGAAACAAAATAAAAGAACAGGTTCTTATACAAAAGACCATCCTACTATTAGTGATTTAGTGGTTTGTCAATTAGTCAATTCAAAAAAATAAAAATAAAAATAGCAAACAAATTAAATATATAACGTCTTTTAAGTCATCTAAATAGCTGAAACACCACACGTACATGATGCGACTTAATAAATACCAAGCAGGTCTATTAACCATTATCTCAGATCGTTTGTAGCTTGCAAACAAGAGGGCAGTCACTTGTGGTTTTATGCATTATAAATCTACAATGTGGCATACCACATCACTTTCATGGTCATTTAAGTGAGTGGAGTGCTTAGATGGAGAACCATTCATAACCCTAATAATAAAAAACGATTACAACTCCACGCCCAACAAATTATCAAATGGTACAATAGGGAATACTGTTTTCTTAAACAATCACAAACCGATACATTAATGGCGCTAGAAATCCTTTAACTCACAACCTACCCAAAGATGTAGAGATCAATTAAAACCATATAGCCAAAAGCCAGTTGGTTCACTCTTCCTGTCCAAATACCTATACTATCCTTGCACTTGACTTCCATATTTAAATTAGACCGACGAACATATACGCCACTAGCAGGGCAAATACGTAAGTTAACTTCACTTACAATATATAATTATTTCTAATTACACGTCCCGTAAAGTAAGTATATTGGCATATTGCATACAAAAGACGTTGCTAGTTTTATAAATTCATACCACAATCTACAAATGGTAGGCATACCTTATCAAGCTGATCAAACTCATTTCCGTTAAACAATGGTTGCTTTGAAAGCAATTCAGCCATGACCTAACGACCACATGTCAATTGCGGTAGAATCTTGTTTTGATCCCAATAAAAGCTCCGCGCCCGAAAAGAGTAAACAATATGATAAGCTTGCAAACAAAGTTACACACGAAGGCACATGATTGACACAACCATCTCAAGGTGAAAAGCTGTAAGAATAGCAGATGCAAACCGTCATCACAGAGCAAAATTTGACAAATAGTAAAATCAAATATCCTCTTAAAATTAAGAACAACATTGTACCATAAATAATAAGCGAAAAGAGGTAAAAAGATCTTGACTGTACCAAATAATAACGATTGAGACAATCCAAAATCACAAATCTTCAACTCACCACGATTATTCAATAGTAAATTTGGCGTCTAAAAACTCTATGAAGAACCCAATTGTCAAGAAGATACTTTGTTCCTTCTAAAAGCTAGAGCATAAGGCATTTAACTTCACTCGACTAAGCGGTTGTTTCATTGTCTCCATCGGTGCCTTAAGATCGTGTTCCATGTATTCCATCACCATAAACATGTTGTCGAGGTTACTACCAACCACGATTTCTTTCACGTCGACAACTGAAGGGTGATCAAACAAAAGAAGGATATTTATTTCTCTTAACGAAGTCAAAGGAAACCCTTCTCGTTCTCGTTCCGTCTTCACCTTTTTAACGCAACAACTTCTCCTGTTTTTCTATCCTTCGCCCTGTAAACAACACCGTAAGTGCCTTCATCTATCTTATTCAATCTCTCGAACTCGTCAACACTTCTACAACCTAATAGCATGTTTACACTTCTTTGAGGAAGAAGAACACGACGTGGCGTACCTTGTGAGGAATCATCGCTCTCGGAATCGGTATATGATTGACTAACACCAGGGCCATCACTACTATCATCCTCATCTATTCCTATATAATCCTTCCTTACCAAATCCTTCTCGATATATTCGTCACTATGGTAGCCGTTTTCATTAGACTCCGATGACCGTGATCTACTTCTTTCTCGAACCAAGAGGTGCGAACCGGAACGTGTAATTGGCATCCTCGACTCCGTTATATTCCAACGCATCGAAACTTCATCTTCATTAACCGGAGAATCGGTATCATTTGCCCATCGAGATGATGTTATACAGCGTGAAGGCACATTATCCTCATCTTCTAGTTCCCCGCATACTCAACATTCATGATATTCTCTTACCGTGCGGATGAAGAAAATAATCCCATTTCGAGCGGTGTTCAAAACCATTAGAATCCGAGACCCAATATCAATAGCGGTTTTGTCTTACGAAACTTATGATTTTCTAAACCGAGATTTGTAGAGCATCCGCAAAACAAAGTCACTATCTCTTACGAAAATCTACTTTTGGACACGTTACTAACTTCCTTATCATCTTTATCTCATACAATAGGCGAAAACTTGAGCTTTAAACTTCTTACTCGACACTTGCTCGGTCTTACAACTTTTCTCACTTTCATCGACAAGCGCCTCATCCGAGCCACTATCACTAAACAACAACTCTAGGGCTCCCAACCACATCTCGCGCGTTCGACCCCTATTCCGACCCGTTCCATTACCGCTATTTACGCGGTCATTATTATCCCTAAATTCATTATAGTAACCACCGTTTGTTCTGGTGCCATTAATTATATCTGAGAAAACAATTGTATTCTAAAACCCTAACCCTAAACCTAAAGGTTAGTCAAAACCCACCATAAGGATTTAATATTCAACAAAAAAAAAATATAAAATACCTAAATCGGTCCATTAATCAATAAGCAGATAACTTATATAAATTTGATTCATTCATTATAGAACACACCTTTGATTAATCAAACCGAGATGTTGATTTAGGTCCACATCAAAAAAAGTAAATTTGTGTTTGATTGAATGCATTGATGTGGTGTGATTGGGTGTTTTAGGTTGAGTGAATCTGTGTTAGCGCTTTTCTTCTTTTTTTTTCCTTGTTGAGTGAATCGGAAGAACTCCCGTTTCTTTTAGTTTTACACTTTGCAACCAAAAGTTTAAAGTATTAAATCTCAACCCATGTGTATTTTTGACTTTTTTCAACCTATTAGGAAAAAAGAATTTTTATATTTTTGGTCATATAAGGAAATATTTAAAGTTTATTTTATAATAATTATTTTTTAAAAATTAATTAATTTAATTATTACCAAATAAGGTATGAATTGATTTTTGAAATGAAAAATTCCCACTAGGGGTTTTGTTTTTTATATAAAGATATTACTCAAAAATATTTAAGTACAACGGATGAGAGTGAAGTCTCAACTCGGCCGTTACATAGGCAAAACCAAGCACCTATAGTGCTACAAACCTACACACTACATAAGAAAGACAAGCCAATCTTACGAAAAAAAGCAAAGAAAGAACAACTACTTCCTAACACGAATCTTAAGCCGGATATCAAACTGATCACAAAAAGCATCCATTTACCTAGGTAAGTCATAGACCTAAGCCTCGTATCCGTTAGAAAAATCAAAATCATCAGCTTCTAGCTAGTGACCTCCTCCAGACAAGGACATATACCTAGCCATATCATCATCAGGTTCAAATACTTCATCCTCATAAGACTCACCAAGCTCACCAAACTCAAAACCCCCAAGAGACAAATCAGGTTTGCTAGACCAAATACCCGTTTTTCTGGGTATCTTCTTGGAAGGGGCCTCCACCTTCTTCCGAGCATCATCAACCAAGTCATTCACATTTTCAAGCGCTTCATCATCACTTTCATGATTATGACCTCTGTTATCCTTCTTATTATTCGTTCTAGATACATTTTCACTATCCAACTTAGAACTTCCAATGACATCATTAGACGTCCCAACAGTATTACCAACATAAAAAATTATTATCTTCATTCATTAAAACATTAAAGGAATTCTTGATAGACACAAGATTAATATCATCCTGTTGTTGTACCTTGCTTCGATTTGCCATCTCATTAATGATTGTCTTTTCTTGATTATTCCATATCACATAACACTTCCAAAACGCCCACGAAGAACCCTCTACAACACCACTACTCTTGACAATGTCATATGTAAGATGAGTTGAATTAACATATAAGTAAGAGAAATTATATAGAATTTGTGCCATTTCAGAAGATAGCTTGTTTGTAATCAGAGGACAAAGATGACATCTCAACTCAATTACTTGTTTATGTGGAATTTGGTTGTTGCTTACTTGTGTCTTGAGTCCTTGCCTCTTGCTGTTCTTTTTTTTTTCTTGTACTAAGTCATATTTCCCAATAATGCATTTATAAGTTGTTCCGAGTCATAATTACTATAAGCAACAACAAAAGGTTGAAATTTAAGGCGAATAATCTCCATCAGTGAATTTATTTCATAACCTCCTTATTTTCTGATGTGACATGAAATTGTAGGGGGTTCAAGATTCTCCTTAAGGTTTTGAAATTTTTAATGAGCAAGGACGAGAAATATGGTAAGGAAGCTTTACTTGATGTGCTGGAGAATTTAGATGAACGACTTTTGAAACATGTAAGTTTTATGAGGTACCCTTTCTCTTTATATGTTCTTAGTAAACAAGATGATCGTTCTAGTCAGTTAATGCACACTATCTTAGTGTATTGTTTAGATTATGACTGACGGTGGGTTATGACATCAAATAGTCATGATATTTTAGTGTCAATTTCCTCCTAAAATGCTCATCATTTGTATTGTTTTACATGAAAATATAGTCTTATTTCTTAATCTATCATTTACAGGTCATTAATGAGCATAGGAACGAAAAAACGCGGATTTGGAAGGTTATTAAAGTAATTATACAAGAGTATGTAGGCCAGACATAAGTTACAGCGTAATTCCGTGCTCTACTCTACTTACGCCGTAACTAGGATTTACACTAGAAGATCAAAGTCAACGCAGTTCAAGGTTACGGCGTAACTTCACAACTTAGTTACGCCGTATATAATTCCAGACTTAGAAGAATTGTGATGGTCAAAATACTTACGCCGTAACCCATTTGCAAGGTCACGGCGTAAAAATAATGAATTTCCCTATGAGAGTTTTACGATCGTAACCCATTCTTTGGTTACGCCGTAAATATTTAACTATGGATAAGATCGTCTGAGATACGATGGTTATGGCGTAACCAATTCACAAGGTTACGCCGTAAGTTGGACGAGGCTATAAATATAAGCGCAAATTCTGCATTTTCACATCATCTTCCCAACACACAACACCAAGGGACGAAAAAGGGCTTTCAGAGGGACGATATGCAGCAGCATACGGAGCATTTCCAAAGGAGAATTCACACCATTAGCTACATAAGTTTTAGTATTTTGTATTTAATTCAATGCCATTCATTACAATTCTAAACATTGAATTCTCTGCATTATTTAATATGATCGGCTAAACACCTTTGGTGTTAACCTAGTTATGAAAAAGTTATTGCCATGATTTAGTTTTCTTGTTTTCGTACCGCTTTATGTGCATATTTTCTTTGCTTATCTGTGGACACCTTTGTTTCGGTAGTATTGATGTTTGGTTGCATCTAGGAAGCTAAGAAAATTGACCAAAGAACCCTAGGCGAATAGGTTGCGAGTAGTGGTAAGAATTGACCATAGGACTACGACTATCTTGCGTGCGAATTGACCAAATGATCACCTTTCAAACGGAAATACTTAAGAAGTTAAGAGGAGACCTAAGTTTCGAGAGGTCAGGCCTCCATAGAATAAGTCTAAATTGTAGCTGGTACTTAATGACTCTACATAAGTTATCCCACGAACTCTTGTAATCGTATGGTTATGGAATAGGAACCTATGGAAAATAGGCTAGACGAATTTACCCGAAAAGTCTAGTAACATTTACCCCCACATGGAGCGATAGAAAACATGAATAGGAAAATAATTATGACGTAACAAGATTAGTAATTAGACTAGCACGTTTCTCTATATTGATTGTTCACAACTCTTATTTGCTTTCATTTGATTTCGTTTATTCGGTTATTATTAATCAACTCAAAACCCCTTTAAAATCGGTGATATTAAAACTTAGATTAGATCCGCACCATAGCTCTTGGGATGACCTCGGCTTACTGACATTACACTACACACGACCGGGTACATTGCCGTTAGTGCATTAGGTTGACTTTAAATAAAAGGGTTTATAAATATTAAAACACGGTCGAAATCCCGCATCGATCTGCGACTTGCTTTTGAATGCTTGATCTTTCTTAATAATTGTTAGTATCCTATGTGTTCGAGTATTCCACCATTCATTAAAAACACTTTTAACACCTTCTGCATACCTAATTGGTGCATACTGTTGTTGCAATTGGCTAATTGGTGAAACCTTTTATAAGAGAAATGGAAATGAATCGAATTCTATTGTTTCGTTGCTAAGAGAAATTAAAAGATGGAGAATTGAGGTGAATTGGTAAAGAATTTGTAGTGTAAATTTTAGAGTTTCATTTCCCTTTTGGTTGGGAAATTGGAGAAATGAGAATGTTAGTATTTATTTTTCATGATATGTTTTTTTTTTTCTTTTCAACTTATATTTGTACATTAGTTCCAAACATCGTTTTTTTTAAAATAATTTTTTAAATAAATACATGTTTAAAAATAAGTTTTTTTTTAAAAAATTAAAAAAAATAAGTTTTTTTTTTAAATAAATACATTTTCAAAAATATTTTTTTAAAAAAACAAGTTTTTTATTTTTTATTTTTTTTAAATACATTTTTAAAAAATAATTTTTAAAAAATAAATATTTAAAAAAAAATTAATGTATTTTTTTTTAAATAAGTTTTTTTTTAATAAATACATTTTTAAAAAATATTTAAAAAACAAGTTTTTTATAAATAAATACATTTTTTAAAAATATTTTTTTAAAGAAAGTACATAAATTTTAAAAATAAATTTAGAAAAAAAAGATATATTTTTTAAAAATAATTTTTTTAAATATTTTTAAGAGTTGTTATTTAGAAAAATTTAAAAAAAAAAAAAAAAAAAAAAAAAAAAAACAACAACAACAACAAACAAATACATGTGAGCCTTATATGACATGTTATTTAAATAATTTTTTTTCATTTTTTTACAAACATTAAAATTGAACAAAATAATTTCTTGATTTCTATTTTACGAGATTCTATTCTATAACCCATTTCATTTCTTTGAAATTTTCTCTACCAAACGTGACTTTAGATTCTTAAGTAATGATGTTCTTACACATTAATAAGAATGGCGTATTTTGTCATACCGACCATAAATATATTTTTCCAGTGGAAATATGAAAATTGAATAGTGTTTTCCTCTTTGTTTCTGATTATATTCTTGAATCAGCCCATTTCTGAATGCTTGGAAATTTTGTAACAAAGAAGCAACACGGTATCTTGATATGAAATCATTAGAATGTCCACGAGGCAATGGAGTAAAAAGCTGACTACTGACATAAAGAAACTGGCTCATGAGATAAAATCATATGAAATAGTTCTTTATGACTCTCGGATTTCTGCTTGTCATTAAAGATACAACTTGGTGTAAAATAATATGCTCTATGTCATACATTTGTGTGTTTAAAACTTCAGTTCTCTTTTATGTTTTTGATGCAGTTGCTCTTTGATTGCGAGTCGTTTAAGAATACCAAACCTTCTGAAGATTATGTCATTGATGGACAGGCGCTAAAGCTTATTCCATGAAGCGCCGAACTGTAGTTTTAGTAACTTATTTTCATGAATCTTTAGTCAACTCTGTGTTATGCCATGCAGCATATCATAATTCGTGTTGGTTGCTGGCTGGCTGCTGATATATTACCTTATATGAACTTTTACATATAAAAATTACCCATTTTGACCCACCCATTCCCCGACGGATTGATACTGCCACCTCTGCTTGAAACAATCATTACCCACCAGAAACTCGCAGCATTAAAAATCTCAAAAAGCAACTAATATCAACAAAGCATGCATTAGATACTAGAAACACAAATCTCCAACATCAACAACCAACATAGCCATATATGGTGAAAATGATTCTACAAACAATTTGCACGCCGCTTTAAGAGCAGATTTATGAAATCATACATCATATCGTGTTATGTTTCAGTTTATTACAACCTCGGTACTGATACTCGCTTAGTAGCTGCATACCTTGTTTGTCCTTTGCATTCAGGCTGATAGATAACGACTCATCCAGGACTGGAAACGAGACCATGCCAGGTCAGCAGCACCTTCATTTTCATCTGTCATACCCAAACGCTTTCTCCTCTCGGCACCTTCAGGGGAGGTGTTCATAAAAGCATGTGTCACGCCAGGGTACAAATGCACCTCGTATGGCTTCCCCGATGCCTTCAGTTTTTCCTCTAGACCTTTAGCAGCCTACAAAATAATCCCCATCACTCTAGTATTCTAAACATATGGATCTCATGTTACCTATATATAATATATGTATTTCAAATATTTATAATATGCATCAAGAATAAGTCATGTGATTTACTCTAACAGATATATCAATGGACATACAAAATGAAATATTCTAAATATGAACTATATATATGTTAAGAAAATAGCATTTTGGGTATCTTGAACTCTTTTAAGTATATAACATTACTCAAGAAAGATGCCTCTTTCACGCAAAAACCATTAACGTCTGATGACTTGGGTAATATAGAACGAACAGCCTAAAATAAAACGAGTCAAAAACATTACCAATGCGTGCTTTGATGCATACTGCAGCATACCACCATCTAACTATTCTAAAACTAAAATAGATTATTAGTGCGTACAAAATACAAAAGATTATTAATATTGTGATAATATGCTTTTGTGACCATATTCTAATTTCATAGACAATTATAAGAACTGGACGTGAAGTATACAAGGTCAATCTGACCCAACATGATTCGACCGGTACTAAAATTCTCCATTTTATCCAAACCCGTTATAACCTGTTCCTAGCCCACCCATTTTTCCACCTCTACTTCTATCGGAAGTATGATGACAAAGGTCACTATACAAAGAGATATATATTATGCACAAATGGTATGCCCGATCAACCTAACATGCCTCATTTCGACCCCATAGTATACCTAGCCTACCTATTTTGCCACCTCACTTCCAACTTCTAATACAAGTATTGTGACATATGTTAACATGTAGAGAGACTCAAAACTGCCCCCAAGGCCAATTTTAGTCGAATTATTTCATTAAATTATGCCATAAGCTCCTAATCCTAAATAATTAATTAAACAATCAATTACATCTGATATCTAAAAGAGCAAGGTTGGATCAAGTGGTTAACACCCTTGCCTCGGAGACAGAGGTCATGGGTTCGATCCTCACCCCTTGCAAGGCCGGAGGTCCATTTTCTACCTTTGGTAGAACCGGAAGCAGCCTCTCTACCGTGGAAGACGGTATTGGGACCCATAACCCGTGGAAGACGGTATTGGGAGTTACTTTACTTTACTTTTAATGACATCTGATATCTGAATACTGATTAATTAATTTCATTATACCGTATGCCGATTATTCGATTAATCACATTATAATCTAATGCAAAATGTACATACCGTGATATCCGAAAATCCAACAATGTTATCAAGTTCTCCAAAGTGAGCTTGTACAGGTACTTTGATATTAGCAGCATCCGCAAGCTCAGTCGGAGGAACTCCATAAAATGCAACAGCGGCATCAATCTCGGGCACCAAAACAGCACTTGCAATAGCAAGTGCACCACCCATGCAATACCCAGTTACACCGACCTACAATATCATCACATAAATATCAACTTAGCAACACGAAGAAAGTCAATGCCAGCATCCATTACAGATATTAGTCAAAGTTAGACATAGCCTGATATATAGTGGAACACTAGGTCAAATTAGAAATATAGTACTTAAAATCCATTCTTGTAATCATTTTCACGGTTAACAGCATAAAATACCAATTTAGGCTTTCAATTGTCCAATTTTGGTCATTGAACTTCTGTTTGTACATCTTGGTAATTAGTAGATGACCTTGTCTCATGTTTGGGTCATTTTGATGTGTATCAACTCTTATTTAAAGGGTTACAAAAAGACGAGAATAGGAAATAAAACAATCTTTTCTAGACTTGGATATACAAAAATGAAAGCACAGTGACAAAATGGGAGAGGTAAACAAGTACGTCAGTGTTCCATATTTTTACGCAAATAACCCTTTTTCTTTCTATATTTGGAGTTATTGTAATAAAATACAAGCCACATCATACGAGTCTATGCTGTTGAGGTTGATAAGCGTAAATTCCGAGAGGTATCAGTTAAAACAAATCAACTAAAATGCTTAATCTAGTATTGATGGTAGTATCTAGCCAAGGTATTTTCTCAAGAAAAACGGCTTGACGTCTGTGCCAATGCCGGTCGATTTAACAAAACATATCATATATTAAAACTAGAGTTGGTAGTGGCATCTTGTGGAGACAATGTATTTTAGAAACAATGCTATACCTTCTGTGAGCCATTGGCCTTGAGCCAGTTAGCTGACGCTTGGATATCCTTTATAGCACCTGGCCAGTCAAGACCTTCCATCAAATGTTGTGCTTCTGCAGCATCAAGACCAACCTTTCCACGATACAAACTGAAAATAACAAGGGGATAAGCACCAAATGAGCATTTTTAAGTTTATGATCAGCGGCAATGTTCTTAAAGAAGGTAAATACTAAATAGATTACTCTGGAATAAGTGCTTTGTAGCCAGGTTCAAGTTTCGAAATTTTAATGGCATTGTTCTTGATCTCGAAATCAACTCCCCACCATTCCTGAAGAACGACAATTCCGGGAGCATCTTCTTTGCCAACCACATATGCATCAAATGTCTGCAATGAGTACATACATAACTTCAACATGTATAAAAATATACAAATAAGGCAGAACGAACACATCTAGTTCAGACAAATGACAATTTCAACTATTCATTCCTTAACTCTATAGAGGTGTTTGTCTTAGCATATTTAATGGGCTTATGAGCTTATTGAAAACTTGATAAGCTTTAACTTGAGCTTATGAACTTAAATAAGTTATAAGCTCAAGTTGATAAGCTCTTAAGCTTTTAAAAATGACCAAATGGGCTTTTCAAATTTTCAATAAGCTCATAAGCACATCAAATAATCGATGACAAACACTTGGTAACTGTAACTAAACAGTAACCATGTTTCACTATTGTTCCACATAGATAACTCAAACTTTTGAGAAACGTCAAATGCTAAAGTCAAAACCTTTCTTTTACAAGACCAGCAGGGTGCACCAAAAGTGAAAAATAGTTGACGCAACATCCTAATGGTAAAAAAAAGTGGATGTGGCAATGTGGCGTCCATCATCTATTTTACACAAAATGGGCATCCAGTCATCCACATCATCAATTATAATACGGCAACATATGTAACCACGTAATACTCATTAACCTACACGAGGACGTTTAAGAGGGTGTTTAGGATTGGTTACTAATACTACTTATCGCATATCGATACACCAAATAGGCAGTTTTACGGGTGTTTGGGATAATTTATCCAAACTACTTATCTGCTTAAGTATAATAAGCTCTTTTTCCTAAAAATAACTAAAACCCTTTTTCTCAAAACACCTTTTTTCAAAAACCCAATAAGCAGTCCTAATAAGCAACCCCAAAACACCCTCTAAACATCTAACAAAAAGAAATTCAAGAAACTTGATCAAGAAGTTTATTCTTCAATAACCCACCAAAAAAGAATCAATTTTTTTTCAAAAAATCAAAACAGAAACATACAGTGTCATCTCTTTGAATCTGAATCTTTTTTAACTCAGAAGTAGCCATGGATCGAATTTGATGATGAGCAAAAGAGGGTTTTAGAGTTTTGGTTATGTGAAATGATTTTGAGTTGAGGGTCTTATTTAAGAAGAGTCTGGAGTGATGATAGAGTAGTGCCATTTGTTTATTTTATCAGTTGACTTTTGGAATATTTAACTAGGGACTTACCTACTACATATATTTGTTTCTTTATCCTTTACTTGGTCAAATCAATTTTCGCAACTTTTTTTTTTTTTATTTTTTTTTTTAAAAATTACACGTTTGTCAGTGTGATATACTATAAATAGAATGTTTAATCTTTAAATGCGTTTAATTACATCACAAATCATTTTTTGAAACATTTCAATATTTCATCTATTTAGTCCTATTTTGATAAATATGAC
Source organism: Chrysanthemum lavandulifolium (assembly GCA_022545495.1). NCBI lineage: Eukaryota > Viridiplantae > Streptophyta > Magnoliopsida > Asterales > Asteraceae > Chrysanthemum > Chrysanthemum lavandulifolium. The sequence continues at coordinate 51,385,386 of CM040239.1, forward strand.
TATCAACGTAATAAAAAATCAGAAATAATTACACGATGATCCTTATTTTTAAAAATAAGGACCATTAGTTTGAAAAATAGGGATTATCCATATAATCAAAATCGAATAAAGACGAAACATGTAATTTTGAGTAAACCACGCGACTAAACATGTAATTTACTTATCGCACATCGACACACCAAATAGGTAGTTTTACGGTGTTTGGGATAATTTATCCAAACTACTTATCTCGCTTAAAATAAGCTATTTTTCCTAAAAATAACTAAAACCCTTTACTCAAAACACCTTTTTTTCAAAAACCCAATAAGCAATCCTAATAAGCAACCCCAAAACACCCTCTAAACATCTAACAAAAAAATTCAAGAATCAAGAAACTTGTTAAGAAGTTTATTCTGCAATAACCCACCAAAAAAGAATCAATTTTTTTTCAAAAAAGATAAAACAAATACTTACAAAGGTCATCTCTTTGAATCAATCTTTTAAACTCGAAGTAGCCATGGATCTAATTTGATGATGAGCAAAGAGGTTTTAGAGTTTTGGTTATGTGAAATGATTTTGTGTTGAGGGTTTTATTTAGGATTAATCATCCAAAAATATACAAACTCGTCACCTTACTATCATGACAATAAACTTTAATTTTCCTATTAAAACAAAAACTTTCTTAATGACCTTATCAGAACCAAAACCCGACACGTGGCAACATTAATTAACCCTTAACCCAAAAACTCATTTATACTCGTTTATAATTGGGGACCATTTTGCCAAGTTACCAAACCTAAATACTAATATAAAAAAAAAAAAAAAAAAAAAAAAAACGCTTTTATTATACATAAAATACAAAACGAGAGGTTGTCTTAAACTCACACTTAAACATAAAATACAAAAACTTCATTGATCTTCATTGAGCTTGGGAGTCGATTCAACAAGTAATCTCGCCCGAACTTTACAATGTGTAAACTTGAAGCACATGTCGATACCGCACACAAAATGATTATAAAGCTCGGACGAGGTTGCCTACAAGGTGTAAACTTCATTGATCTTCATTGGCTAAAACGAGAGGTTGTCTTAAACGCTTTTTACTTGTTGAATCGCCTCCCGGGCGAGGTTGCCTACAAGGTGTTTAGTAATATGCCTATGAAGAATTTTGGGGTTGTTCAAGGTGTTTGGTAATATGCGAAGAAGATTATGTTGAAGCTTCAAGTGATCGCTTGGTGAGTTGAAAAGGCTTAAGGCACTACTAGTGTAAAGGAATATCATGACATTTTTGAAGGTATACTCAATCACTTGCAACTTCCACAAGAGCATGTCTTAAACTGTTTCATTGATGGTCTTAAAGAAGAAAGAAATCCACGAGAGAATGAAAGTTTTCTTGTCAAAGACATTTCAGTTCGAAGAGAATTTATATCACAAATTTGGCACAAGTTGGAACCCAACTTTGGAGAGACAAGTTGCAGTGGAATCAAAGGAAGATATTGAATTTGCAAAAATATGGTCTGTTGTGTTTATAGAAGCAGGACTGAATTGGTATAGTATTTAGGTTTGGAAAGTTGGCAAAAATGGTCCCCCAGAATAATAAAATGAGTATAAATGAGTTTTTGGGTTAAGGGTTAATTAATGTTGTCACGTGTCAGTTTTGGTTACAATAAGAGTCATTAAGAAAGTTTTTTGGTTACAATAAGAGTCATTAAGAAAGTTTTTTGTTTTAATAGGAAAATTAAAAGTTTATTGTCACAATAGTAAAGATAAAAGTTTGTATATTTTTTAATTATTAACCCTTTTATTTAAGAAGAGTCTAGAGTGATGATAGAGTAGTGCCATTTGTTAATTTTTATCAGTTGACTTTTGGAGTTTTTAATTAGGGACTTACCTACTACATATATTTGTTTCTTTATATTATCCTTTACTTGGTTAAATAAATTTTCGCAATTTTTATTTTATTTTATTTTTTTAATTGAAAAAATTACAGGTTTAGTCTCTAAAACATTTTAATTACATGACACATATTTATTTTTGAAACATTTCACTCATTTAGTCAATATTTTGAGAAATATGGACAATCAATGTAATAAAAATCAGAATAATTACATTATACGATCCTTATTTTTAAAATAAGGACCATTGATGCAACTAGTTTGAAGAATAGGGATTATCCATGTAATCAAAAATGAAGACGAAACATGTAATTTTGTCTAATTTATTGTTGGAGAAATGCTACATTTATGATTACAAACGGGTTTTTAAAAGCGAACCAGATATCAAATCGGTTTTTCTTCAGCTTTTCGATTCAACCGGTCATTTCGGTCCAATTATCGAAGGACTTATGATACAATTATCATTACAATATGAACATTGATGTGACATAACACTTGACATTTATGAGAGCGACCTGTTAATGACAAAGTGACATACTTATTTACCCAATAAATAATTACACATCAATTTAATCATGTCAGAGCTTTAAGCCTTCGAATTTTTAAGACCCTTGATTTTATCAGGCATTATTATGTATAAAGTCATCACATATATTCTTTAGGCCTAAAAACTATTATATACTAAGTCCATTATTTTAGTTTAGAGTTAATTACATAAATGGTCTTTATGCTTAGGCCAAAGTTGCATGTTTGGCCCTAAAACGCAATTAATTACACCAATGGTCCCCGTGGTTGTCCAAATTGAGTCGACCGTCCTTTGACCGATTTTCCATCCAATTGAAAGTTAACGCTATGGGCATTTTGTCACTTTACATACAAGATACCACAAGGACCATATTTGCAACACCTTTTTTGTTCCCTTTGTAATCGAATTTTGATACAACGACTACTATTTCGCACGACACAACACATGTAGAAGTGGGTTGGTCCTATGGGAAATTTCAAAGTAGAAAGTGGATATGGATAATGAAATGTAAGAAGAGAGAGACACAAGTGGTAGTGATCCGAGGATTCGATTATGATCCGTAGGATTTGGATTGTAACCAAAGCATGATGTAGTGTTGATGATGATGAGCATATACTTGAAGATGCTCCTCGTAAGTATGAATTATTCGAATGACAATCCAAACCCTAAATATGATGAAGTGGTTGATGATGATGAGCATATACTTGAAGATTTTGAGGTTCATGAACATGATCTAGATGTCATTGATTTTCACTCATTTGGAAGTGGCTTACATGATGGAATTGCAAGTGAAAAAATGACACTCAGTTTCAAGGAGCATTATTCAATGCTTAGAGAATATGCCCAAGAGTTGATTAATTAAAATCCAGACACAACTGTTAGGATTGATGTACAACAAGAACCAAATCCAGAGTCTCCAACAAGAACTTTTAGAAGGGTGTATGTGTGTTTGGGAGCTCTTAAACATAGTTTCAAAGCTTGTGGTAGAGAAATCTTATGATTGGATGAATGCTTAATGTCATATCCTTTTTCCAGGTCAAATACTAACAGCAGTTGGGGTTGATGCAAGCCATGGTATTTATCCAATAGCATATGATGTAGTTGAAGCAGAAAATAAGGCATATTTGTGTTGGTTTTTGAAATTACTTGGAGAAGATCTTGATATAGAAACCAACTTCAATTTCACTTTCATTTTTTATATGCAAAAGGTACACATTTTATTGTATAATTTTTCATGTGTTTTATGTAAAATGAGAACATGCACAATTTTAATCTCATCCTTTACCTTAATTGTCCACAGGGACTTAAACAAGTCATTACAAGTGTGTTTCCAATTGCTGAACACAAGTTATGTGTTAACCATATTCATGAGAATATGATGTCACAGTTTAACGGAGGTGTTAACAAGGACATGCTTTGGAATGTAGCTAGAGCCACTATTGTTGTTGAATTCAACAAAAAGATTGCTCAGCTTAAGTCATACAATTCTGCTGCTTATGATTGGTTGATCAAGTGATTCCAGCTTAACAATGGACCAAATCATATTTTTCAGGTAATTAACTAACTTACATTGGACAAAATCATACTAATAATTGGTCATATATTTATATATTGTGTGATTTGTTTAACAGGAAGAGCCAAATGTGATATACTCTTAAACAACATATGCGAGGTGTTAAATAGGCAGTTAGTTGATGGCAGAGATCAACCTATCATTACTTGCCTGGAATATATCAGAGAGTACTTGATGAAGAGGATTGTAGTAGTTCAGAAAGTGATAGAAAAGACTATTGGACCACTTACTCCTACTATGACAGCCATTTTGATGCTACCAAAAAAGAAGCTACTGACTAAATTGTTGATTGGAATGGAGGTTCCTTATATCAAGTAATTGGGCCTTACAAGGATCAGTGTGTTGGTAAGATAGATAGAATGGAGTGTTCTTGTAAAAAGTGGGAGCTGACTGGAATACCATGTAAACATGTTGTGGCTGCAATAAACAACATAACTGAGAATGGAATGGGAGTTGGTATACCTGAACAGTGGGTTCATGCTGCTTACAGACTTGAAACATGGGCACATGTATACTTATTCAAGATCAACCCATGTAATTGCAGAGAGATGTGGCCAGTAGTTGAGTCTAAAACAGTCATAATACCACTTATTCACAAACCCTAAGTTGGTAGACCACCAAAGAAGAGGAAGAAGTCAATTGATTAGCTTGTAAGTAAAAATTGTTCAGTTATTATGCATTGATCTTTTCAATATGAATTATGTTAAGTTTCATGTATTTGGATTTTAAGTATTTTGGATTATAAGCATTAACTCTAGTTTCATGTATTTTGGTAAATGTGATGTGTCTATGTTTGTTTAATCATGCCATGTTTGCTGAGTATGACCTTTTAAAGTCAATTGTCATGTAGTGTATGTTTGTTGAGTATATACAAACACCCCCTTCATCCAATGCAAATAGTAAATGGGATGAGTTGACTGAAAACTGCGAATGCTCATGGATACAGTCATATCAAAAACACCCATTTAGCATTTGCAGTCAACTCATGCAGTCTGCAAATCATATCCAAAACACCCCTTTATCCATCGCGCTTAACTTCATAATCATGAGATTTTCGCTTGACTTTAGAAAGTCAAACCGCAAATGCTAGATGGCATGAGTCAAATTAAAAATGCAAATATAGTCAAAGTTTCCAATGCAAATTATTAATGGGATGGGTTGACTGCAAACTGCAACTGCTTATGGATACAGTTATATCCAAACACCCATTTACCAATTGTAGTCTACAAATCATATGCAAAACACCCCCTTTATCCAATCTAGTCAACTCGTGTCATGAGCATTTGCGTTTGACTTTAGAAAGTCAAACTTCAAATGCTAAATAGGAGTTTTGAATGGAAATGCAATCTGCAAATACTCAAACTACAAACTGTAATATTGCTACAAACATAAGTCAAATGATTTAAAATCAATGTTTTAAAATAGCGCGAGGCGTGGCGTGACGGCATGACCAAGCCTCACGCCTTAGCGGCTAAGGCGAAGCTTTTACGTGTTTAAGGCGTGACATAAGGCGACACAAAATATGAAAATATTTATATATTTATACCATATTTCATATATATCGAGTTTAGAGAAAACATTGTACATAATGGGTAGCCATAAAATAACAACGTATTAATTTTATCGAAGTTGAACATACTTTTTATCAACATATATACCATCGTATTTTCGAATTTTGTCCGACTTCACCCATATGACCGATTTATATTAATATACTATTATATTAAATAATATTATTTTATTACAATATGGGTAAAGTCGAACAACATTTGAAAGATATGTTGATAAAAAGTATGTGTTTCAACTCGTAATTGAGAAAGTATGTTGTTATTTTATTGCTTTTACCCTACATAATGAATAGTGTTAACAAACTATCCTTACATGTAATATTCTTCATTAAAAAAATAAAAATAATGAATAGTGTTAGCAAACTATCCTTACATGGAAATGCAGTCTGCAAATACTCAAATTATCGTTGTGTTTATTGCGTGAGTTGTAGCTTTAGGATAATAGAGTATTCGGGGGAGATACTACGGTACTTGGCGATCCTGGATAGTCTAGAGGACATTTACAATTCATAGAACTACGAAATTAGGCACCCCCTATGACTAACAAGGAATACAACGCACCAATTAGAATGAAGATGTGACAATTCAACCGACCAATAAAATATAACTAGGGAGTAAGAAAATCTAAGTAAATACGCTTTTAATTATCATAAGAAACACAATCAATCAATCCATAGCCATTTCCATTTTCATTAGTTAATTAGTTTTAATTCTAATTGTTAAGTAGTATAATTGGTAGAATTACCACCCCCACTCCTAAACCCCGAGATTTTTACTTGTTTTCTAAAAAAATATAAAAAGCTAAAAAGAATCATCATCAACCTCACCTTCTCGTCATACATCTCTACTAGCATCTCTATTCCCTTAGAGAACGATCAACCCTCTGGGCTTACCCATACTACACTGCAACGATTAGGTACACTGCCTAGTAGGTTGTAAAGCTTGCTCGATAAAGGAATTCTTTCGACCCGAACCTTCACATCGTGTCCGCTTTCATACATATTCGTCTGCTTTCTAACGTGTTTGTCCGCTTTCATATGTCGTCCGCTTTAAATGTTTTCGCCGCTTTTAGACGTTTACACGCTTGAGAATATCACAAGTGATATTCTAAATATCACAATTAATATTCGGATATTCGAATATCACAAGTGATTTTCCGATATCACAATGATTTTCCAATATCACAGTGATTTTCAACTAATGTTTTGTAACATGAAATCACAGTGATATTCGAATATCATAAAGTGATATCTATAAAATCACAAGTGATACTCATAATATCACAAAGTGATATTCAGAAAATCACAAGTAATATTCAGAATATAACAAGTTGAATGGGCAGAATTTAAAAGTTAACTAATAGGAAATGGGTCAAACTGTTTAAATGTAGTCCATGGTATACTCAGAAAACGCCAACCTCATAGATTGCTTTCCATTAAAACTACAACAATTTTCCTAAACGCAAAATCCACATATCATGGTTACAAATGGTAATTCACTTGAAAAAAAAAAAAAAAAAAAAAAACGTTAATTTGAAAAGTCGTGATTTTTTTAAAAAACAAAAATGATAAATAAAAAGAAAGACAAAAAGACAAAAAAAACGTGACTAAATAAAAGAGGTTCAAAATAGAAAAAACAAAAGGTTTATATCTTGTTTCAACCATAGTAGAATTCAGGTGGCATTAAAAATGCCGTCTTGGACCTCTTCATAATATCAACACAATTAATGCATGTGTAATATGAAGCATTTATAAAGTTGTAACACATTTTAATCATAGTGAGAAAAGGTTTATAAACTCAAAAGGTTTATAATTTATTGATATGTGATGACATGTAACACTTATAAAGCTTTATAAATTTTAACCATAGTGGATGCCCTTAGGTTTATATATTAAATCTTAGGTTAATCCCCACCATTAGACCAAATTAGATGGATGGTGGGAATTTGTTCCTTGGTAAGCAAAATAAAGTGACTCTCGGTTACTATAATACTCTGTAATATTTAGTTTGAAGTTATCTAAATTAGTTTATTATATTGGCAAGAGATAAGATCAATATATATCTCATATTTGCCATATATCCATAGAACCAATCTTATTCATTCATTTTTTAAAATTAATAAAACTATTTTCACTTATTTTTTTTTTACTTTTTAAACAAACATATTTTGCAAACGATAATATTCAAGCTACGAAAAATACACAATCGCGATGTTAATTAAATAATCTTTCTATGATATGCACTTATATATACTTTCGACGAATTTTTTCCAAAATTTCCGACGAAAAAATACACATTTAAAAACCATACGCGATTTCGAAAACCACACGTGATTCATTTTAAAATCATATGTGATTTTTTAGGCGGAATTTTGAAAACAATTTTTTCGCATAACGATTAACGGTTTGTCAGATATTTAATTTAAAAAATGTGAAAATTTATTTTTTGTTTTGATCAAAAATGAATAAATATGATTGATTCATCTTTTATATAATAAAACAAAACCCTTATTTAATTTTTCATTTCAAAAAAATCAATTCATTCCTTACTAAGTAATAATATATTTATTTTATTTTAATTTTTTCTAAACATGTTTAATTAAAACTCTAAATATTTCTTTATTTGGCAAAATTTACTAAAATTCGTTTTATACTTCTTTTTCAGATAAATTGCGTACAAAGTATATGTGTCAAAAGTATAATAAAAAACTTTAAAATAAGCGGAGTTAATCCACAAAACCCTAAGGGTTAAAACGAAAATGGAACAAACAAATCCAGCCTTTGAAACAAAACTTAGAAACCCCGGACATCCATTGTAACCTACGACACCATTGATGACTAAATTTAATCGGTTTGGTTAATGGTGTCAAAAAACAAATCAAAGTGTATACCTAACTTTGATTCAGTCCTTCAAGAATAAGAATAAGGTATGTAACATGGATTATCTTAAATTTAATCTTGTCATTGACCAACTGGGTATGAACCTTAAACCAGCACATTGTTTTGTAAATTTAGGTTAGTTGTTTTTTTAAGATTGTGAGTTTGATCGGTTAAGCTGTGTGTAGCTTGCTAATAACTTATCATGCTAGGTGGTAGAATAGCGAAAAGGCGTAACTGAAGATACGATATATAATCGTGTTTTGATTATGTAGATATATTATGTTAAAATATTTGATAGCTATTGGTTTGATACAGTTTTTTTTTCATAGAGTGATTTACCATTTGTAACCATGATATGTGGATTTTGCGTTTAGGAAAATTGTTGTAGTTTTAATGGAAAGCAATCTATGAGGTTGGCCTTGAGTATACCATGGACTACATTTAAACAGTTTGACTCATTTCCTATTAGTTAACTTTTAAATTCTGCCCATTCAACCTGTTGGCAATAAAATATTACCAAAATTGACCATTTTTACATAAATAAGATGAATATGGTGTCACTTGGTATCACGTTGCTTAACTTCCAAGTATTCTTTGCACATTTTTTCCTAAACTTGATTTTTGTTTCATCTCCACTAAAATTTGACTTCGTATTGCACTCTATAGTAGTAATCCTTTTGTAGCATTCCAAGATGAAAGCTAGCAAATTGTGGCCGAAGATATGTCACTGAATAAAGATTATACCGGTGCACTTAGAAGAATTGATATCCATGGTATGTCAAGTATAGATCAGGGACTATCTATGGGCCACACTATTTTAGAGCAATTGAATGGAACTTTAAGAAAAGATGAGAGTTCGTCAAGAGAGAGGCTTATCACCTAACCGGTGCACTTCAGATGGTTACGTTTTTTAAAAAAGAGGTGACAAAGATTGGAGTGATTAAGCTTAGTTCTACCATTGAATCGGCAGCAAAAGATGAAAAGCGTCCTTATTCGTAAGGTTCTATTTCGCTTAAATCAATAAATAGCTCTGAAAAACTATCTTATAACTAAGGTATATTGGAAGTTTATACTGCATCTTTTGACTGTGCTGCAGGCTTAATTAGTAGTTCCATAGATCATCCTAAAAATCACGACTCCATTAAACAATTTTATTAAATAAAATTATTGATATTAGACTGGGTCCAACACCATGTGAACCCGGGTAGCTTTGACCCTTTTTTCATTACATAGGGTTATCTCAATTGTAGTAATTATTATACATCAATAAAGAACACTGCCTAAAGTTGTTTATAAAATAAGCTGTCAATTATGATAGTGCTCACATGGTCTTAATAGTAGTTCTTTATAAGTTGGAACTTGGTTAAACTATGCAGTTGGTTTTTTTTATTAGCAATGCTCATCTTTTGCAGGTGACTATAGCCTTTACATTTTGAAAATGACGACTTGATAAAAAATCTGGATGAGCACTTTACAACTATACAGTCCTCTTTGGCACTTCAACCTAAACAACTAAATGTTGTTAAGAATGCTACGGGAAACAACACTAAAGCTGTTAATTTTAGAAAAACTTCTTCTTCTTAAAAGGTTCAATCTTTTTGCTTTTACTTATAACTGTAAATTTTCATTTACCATTGTTTAAAGTAGGATTTGTTGCATTTAGTGAAATCATCCGTGACATATGGCTTTCTTCTATGTTCTTGGCAGTTTTCATGAAGCAAGTCGCAGTAAAAAAAAAGGATATCATGTTGTATCATGACGAGCTTTGATTTTCAGCATTGGTTTTTCGCGTGCACAAAAAAGCGATTGTGTTTGGAGCCATAAGTAACATTTGAGAAGGTAACTCCTCTATAACAAAGTTTTCTTCCTGAAAATAATTACGCTTTTTCTTATTATTTCCGTTCAATCAAATTTGGCTTATTAACGAACTGGTTATGATTGTTCATGTGTTATATAGCATGCATCATCGTCCAAGATTTGTCAAAAAATAAAACTTAAGCTCAATCTCATACAAGTTTCTTCATGACACTAAAGTTGATATATGTGGAAAGTATGTTCATCATGACTCGAGTGACTCCTCAAAACAATATATAAATTGTCTTTATGCAAAAATTAGTATACTTTGGGACCCAAAATGTGCTTACTCTGATTAGATACATACATGTATCCACATACTCTTTTTAAAACCTCTTTTATGTATCTAAGTTTGTTACATGTGATGGATGATCAAGATGATAGTTGAAAAGTCTAATGCTATGCAAGAGGTTTTGAAAGATGAATCGGAGTTAGCCGAAATAATACCAGAGGTTAAATAACCTTTTGGAAATTTCACTGGTTTATATGTTGGATTTTGGTTCGTACATGACCGTGTTTGGAATCATGAAGCTGGTTAGTTTCTTACATGATCGAAATCCAGGTGTAAACTTACGACTTTGTGCTCTATTAGTTTCAAGTTTTTGTTATAGTTTTCCTAAGAAGCCAACCCTTCTTACGTTTTACTATGATCTTTTTAGTTCTCTGAGGTAATTAGTGACTAGCTTAATTATCGAGATTGTGTTTGCTGACAACTCTTACTTTGACTATCAAAGTAAGTTTATCTTTTAGCTAACTCACTAAACTACAATATTTTGATCTATCTATAGCCATTGTGCATAGCCTACTGCCCGCAAGCTTAAAACAATGACCCTTGCCTACATCCTTGAACCCAAACCAAAAGAAACTTAAACCATGACCCGAACCTTTGCTACATTTGACGTAAAAATGGTCTGACAAATAAGGTCCCAATTCCCAAATAAGCAACATGACCAGCATCGCGACCCTACCAGTTACCAGTGCCTTGACCCACCACAGCTTGAACCCACCACTTGAAACATCACAACCTGAACAAACCATCGTGAAGTGAACCACCACCTGAACTTGAACTGAAACCACCACAAGCTTGCCACAACAAATCCGAATCCACAACTTGAACCACCATAACCTTGACCAAACGACATGGTCTGGAAACAGATCCACAAACTAAACGACAACTGATTTGATGCGAAATAAACTAAATTATGCATGTGGTTTAAAGTTTCGCATAACTTCATGCTACTATGCTAGCATAAGTTAAGTTTGATGGAATAAAATGATGACAGACATTTTTAAAAAAACGCGCGATGTCAATCAGTATACTGACATTATACACGAATTCGCTTAAATTTAGAACAAAAGTCAAACCATATATGTAAAGCCACTTACTATAACTTAACCAAAAGTCAAACCACATATGTACCATAATTTTGGTTTAACAAATGCCAGTAGTCAATTTACAAGATATGATAATGTTCCTTTGTTTGCCAGGTAGAGTTATTGGGGCATATCTATCTTACATTTCAAATTTCAGCACGTCATCGTACCAACATCATATTGAGCATGACGAATCATATGCCATTTCCTTAATTATGATTTAAAGGAAGTAACTTAGTTGCTCTTTCTTTCTTGAACTTCCTTCCCCGTACAATTCGTTCCACTGTTTTAGTTCACCCATAACAGATCCTCCACCCGCAAAACTAGCTGCCACCTGTCATCAATCACAAAAGATGTTAGATTTTCGACTAATAGTCAAGCAGTTTACTGAACCGACTAAAATAAGGATTAAGTTTTATTACTTAATTCGCTGCTTGCCTCATATCTTCCATGTTTAGATGTCTCAGTTTTATGGCACTGTTGTTTTTTCTTTCTTGTCACTGTACGTGTGCTTCATTTCCCTTCTTGTCCTTCTATAACATAAATAAATAGATAAGTATAGCTTAGTTGTACATTAAATCCAATACGGGACTTATGCTATGTAACAACTTACGATAGCTTTTTGTTTCTATTGCTGCATTAACTCTCTCACGGGTCGATAGGATGCTGTTACATACAACTTCTGCTAAATTGAACAATATCTATCTAATCCTCAACATACTAGCTTCACAAGTTTGTCAACTTTGGAAAGTAGTTACTTGCTTAAATATTTATACTTTTAGTATGGTAGTAATACTATATTCATTAGCATTCGACATGAAGAGCTTAACTGGAGTGAAACATTAATAAGAAAGGGACTGGTTGGGATCAGGTAACGGGTCTAAATGGTGATTTTGAGAGCACGGGTCTGGGACTCGGGTTGGGTTGACCCAACCGTTTCAATTTGTTGATTTTGAGTAAAAAAAAGAGTGAAAATAGCTGTTCTATATTTTTCACTGACTAGCTATACTTGCCTTAGACTCATTGGTTAATTGTTATACAATTGTGTTTTACATGAAGACCTAATTATATGCATCTTGAATATTTAGTATATGAAAGTAGATCTTTAAAAAAAATCGCAGCTCGAGTGTTTGGTGTTAGTTTGACCATTGCTTAGGACCATTGTAGTTGGTTTAGAGTTGTTGCTTTAAATATGTCCAAACCCAAAATGCAGTCTAATTCACGATATTCATGACTTGAAGAAGGGACTTTGGCTCATTGGTAATAGTGGTGCTCATCAAGTTTTAGCATAATGGTTATGTTTCTTTAAAACTTATTTTAGGTTTTGTATCATAGTTTATATCATGAGAGATTATTGTTTCTTTAGGGTACTGTAAAACTTTATATTGATTCAAACCAAAGAAGATTGAAATAGGAACTTGGCATTGATGTCTTTTAAATTTGTTTTAGTGAAACAAGGCTTGCAATACATTTTCTTATAATTCTTTTACAAAAAAGATCACTACTATAGGGTTGCTTAAGATGATTCTTAGTTGGTAATATTTATTGACTTGCAATCAAATCAATTAGCTTTAGGTAATATTTAGTAAACAAGTTTTGTGAATTTATGTTTGTGTTGTGGTGCTTGAACCTCACAAGGACGGTGTTACTTTTATATTTTTACTAAAGTGGTTGTGTTTGGTGTTAAGAATTACTATAAATTTAGATTGTACTAGCAAATGGTTGTGTTTCTTTTATGTATCAGTAAGCATCAATCCTACTGGTCATTGAGTTAGAAGTGTTTGGTTTGATGATGCTACTGTATCTGCTTTCTATCTAGGATGGGTATTGTTAGCAATTAAAAAACTTTTTTCATATTTAGCTTTTTTGGATTATTTATATTTAAAAGAAAACATAATTCAACTCACCTAATCACAAGTAAATGGGTCAACACGTCGCCCCTCTACTCATAACAAGGTAATTTATCAGTTTGACCCGTTTCAATTTTAGATTTTTAGTTGCCTTTTTGTTACCCATTTGACCCGTTTTAGATAGTACCAAAGATGCAATAATGATTGATTATCAATCAAATATTTTGGGAAAACGATTGAGGTAGTTTTTAAGAAAAGTTTAGTGTCTTATCTATCCGCTCACTTGACCTGTTTTAGATACAAATCAAAACACTTTGGGTCACTTTTGACATTATGTGTGTGTTATTGATAAATTGTGTATGTAGTAGAGTTTTAATTGGATGTTTGGTTGCTTATGGAGGACTGCATTTGGACATAAACTGAGATGAGATGATCGGAGATAATAGTCTATAAGGAGTGCAATGGCCAAATTCTGTGCACAACATTGTGACTAATTAAGTTCCCATGAGGTACTTCCTTTTCTCCTATATTTTTATATAATAACGATTATGGTACTACAAGACTTAAGTAACCGCTATCGATGGTATACATATTTTAATATATATAATAGTTTGCTGCTCAAATAAGGCGATTCATTTGGATTTCGTTTTATATGTTTTAGCACCTAATCTATACTACTTTATAATAGATTTGGGACTTACTAAAAGAAGTAGTCTTAAAATTGTAAGACCAAAAACATTTCCTTATTAAGAAATAACTATTCATTTAGTCAATAGTAATATAAAGGCTTTATGACCAAACTTTATAGCTCTGGAAAAATTTAAACTTTGACCAAACTTTTAAAGCCCTGTAATAAAAATGGTCAATACGTTACAAAACTTCATCATAAATATATTTGAATTTTGCGAAAAATTCAATACCTTACACACATAAATTAAAAGTTATGACATTTTTCTAACAGCTCCAATATTCATTATGCCCATTTAAGATGTAGGGTCAATTGCATATATACCCACTAAAACTTGCATATTTGCATATATACCCAAAACATGCTTAAAAGACATTGTACATCATGCAATAAAAACTTGTATTATGGGGAAATATGCAAGTTTTTAAGTTTTAGTGGGTATATATGCAATTCTCCCTAAGATGTAACAGCAAACTACAAAACTTCATTATAAATATTTTTTTACATTCATTAAATTCATACTTTTAATTTATACTCTAACCCACTGGATATAAGTACCCACAAACACACAAAGAAATCTCATTTTTCATTCTCACTGAAAACACACACTACCAAAATCATCCCTCTCTCATTATCCGTAAAAGAACACGATCATCACCTCAATCGCCACAACCGCCTCCGACGCCTTCTCCACGGCCACAATCATAGATCTACTAAAAACATTTGCTCGTCACAAAAATAGTTATCGGTGCCAACCGCATTTGCGCGGTACCTTCTAGTTTGTAATAAAGTTTGTTAATTACTATATTTTATTTTAGTCTTAAGCATTAGGCGTTTTAGGGTTTGTGTGGCGTTGATCAAGAACACCTTTTTCCCTTTTATAAATATAGGTTTTTATTATACTCGTTAAGTGGTTTGTTTTCATGCATACATTTGTAGTAATATTATTGTGATAAGATGTTATGTGATATGGATATGAGATCAATGGTTAGTAGTACTGATAATATGATATTTGTAGGAGAGCAATGATTAATAGTACTTGGGAGGGTTCATTTGGGAACAATGACATTAATACTAGAGGAAACACACGACTATTATTAAACGCGTTATTGTACCTCCTAAACTACCTCTTCATTGTATAGTTGCAATTGTTGTCACTTATATATAAATTCTTCAACTACAAATTGCGTCTTAGGAAGAACAAACTAATTGTGTACCAAGTAGGGTTTGAAGTTGCGTCCTTAGATTAAGACCTTATGTCTAAGATTCGTGAGATATTTTTTAGACTTAAATGAGTTTTATTTGTAAGTTAGAATCAAGTACCAACCTTTTTTTTTAATTATATCAAGTTGGTTTTTTAAAGCTATAATTATTCAAAATTTTAAAATTTCAATATGTCAGGTTTTTGTTGTTGGTTTATGTATTTATATAGTTTTGACAACTTATACTCTCATATGAAAAGATGTATAGGTTTACGTGAATAAGAGGAGTGTGATGAAAGGAAGGTTTGATGTCGAGTTACAATGCCGAGGTTTAGTTGAACCTATTTGGGAATCCATATGGTTAATGTCTTGTCGGGTCTCGAATTAAGGTTTTGAAATTTCAAGGTTTGTTCTACTCTCGAGATGCTAACATAATGAATCTTTTGAATTCAACCGCTAATCGTCGAGAGTAGTTACTTATTCATCTTATAAAATTGTCATTTTATTTCTCCGTATGGCATACAATCGGTTGGGTCTTAAAAAGACGTATATGCAAAGTGATACTTAATACTGAAACGGTAAACCATTCTTATTTATCATATGTTAGTTATATAAGTGATCGAATGCGTTTATTTTTATGTCCCGGCGCAGTGCACGGGCAAATATGCCAAATAATACCTAATAGTCTCAAACTCTCACTTATCTTCATGTGTATATGTTTATCACTACTTTATAATTGTTAAGGAGGTAAAGCTTTTAATAAGTGCCTATCAAAGTAGGCTCAATTCAATAACGTGGACCTTTGGTTTATAATACCGATTTTGTAAAGTGATGATTTGTTGATTTGTGGTGACATTTAGTACTTAGGGCTAGTTTGGTACAATGGAATCACGGATAATAGAATTGGAGCGTAGAATGAAATTGCAAAGAAAGAGAATGAGGTTGAAGAAAGAAAACATATTCAAGTGTTTGGTACATAAATAGAATCAGCATGAAGGATATGCAGTAGAAACGATTCTCATGTTTGGCTAATTGTGGAGTGAAATGTGAATGTTTAATCAAATGAATTATCTTTCTAACTACTCATAATCGTGATAATACCATGATCAGGAAAGAAAATTCTAACATATGTGTTTGTGATCCAGTTGTATTTAAGTTTATAATACCTTGACTCATCTATCGATAACGCAACTGTTGATATCTAAAAAATTAACTAGTTAAAAAAACAATAAATCCAAAGCACACATAAAAAGATAAAGATAAAAAACATTGAAATGATGAATGAATAACTGGGGAATCATCTATTTGTATCTCCAAATGAAATCAGAATTCGCATTAGAGAATATATATTAAAATGACTAAAACAATGGAAAACGAAATATGTTTCACCAACATAAAAAAATTAATAAACAACTATGTAACTAGTAAAACCCAGTTCATACAAAATCATCATACAAAGGGTGAAAAAGGACGGTAGGGTTTTGATGAAATTGAAAACATATGACACAATGTGCTAGTCACGTACTATTATTAATTTATACCCTTTTATTTCATTTAGTGACATGATTCTCATCAAGAATAGGGATTAATGATGCTTCGCTTTTTTTCTCCATTCTCTCCATTCTTTATTTTTTTTGGAGAATGAATTTGGTTGAATGAGAATCAGTTTTTGCTTCTCTATTCCTATTCCCTGCATCAAACAAACAAGAGAAATGTCACTTATTCCTTTCTTCCCTTTCTATTCATGTGTACCAAACATCCCCTTAAGGCTTTAAAGCTCAATTGGCCATGTAAAACTTCATCAAGTTGGTATACTACATATTATGTTTAAGCTGAAAATGACCATGACGATGTGTCTTTTTGCAGACATTGGCTCACCAAGTATTGCAAGAAAGAATTAGTCTATTACTTTATTTGGTTTTTGTCTAACATCCGAATCAATTTTGATTAAGTGTGATTTTTTTAACGACAACTAACTACTTTAATATATCACAAGTTTATCTTGCATAACATGTTAGTGCTAGACTAACATTTGAAAAAACCGAGTTTGTTCCAAGGTGTTTGGAAAGTGAGGTTGATTGCAAAGATTTCATTTTTAAAATAACAAATAAAATTATTTAGGACATGTTAAGTTGTTTGTTTTCTAATCGATAACAATACATAATTAAAAAATTATAAAAATCTCATGCAAGACACGGCATTATAACTAGTTAGATATATAACAAATATGAAATCTATATTGATATTTTATCATATTGGCAATTGACAACCACCAAAATTGTCTAATAAACCCTTTTGCAATTTTAAAAGAAAAGTTTATTATATATGTCTTGATAGGATAACCTTATAAAAAATAAAACAAGAAGTTACCTAAAAATTAATAAAGAAAACTATACACGTGAAAGATCAAGAGTCTTGAGGATATATCTTATAAAAATGAAACAAGAAGTTTATGCAAAAATGCTTTTGTGCTCATCCAAACAAGAGCAGCTACCCCACTCATCCCACCGTCAACCATTAAAACCTAGTCATTTAACCTCAATAATCTCAGTTAACAATCAAATTTCATTACGAAATCAAGATAGAAAATTACTCAAACCAATGTGAAAATTGACTTTTCTATTATTTGAGAACCGACATCTAACAAGACGATCATCGATCGAGTATATTATCGCCAAGCACTCGACAAACTCGCTTCCTTTGGCGCCCTTCAAAAAGTAGTCTTTATCTAGCCCAGGCGCTTACTAAACCGATACTTTTGATAGATGACATATTGGTTAACCACATTGGAATTTCTCGTATACCAAATCCCATATATATAACCACTCCGGTGAGGTGAGGTGTTTTACTTCTTCCGAATTGACTCCCAATGTCTCCAACCATTCAACCATAAAACCAAGGTTGCTCCTCGCCTTCTCATCCCTTTGAGACTTGGGAAACAATCAAGCTCCTTCCAGAATGACCCAAGTTCTAACCTCCTTAACAAGGTAAGACTGTCAATTCCAATAGGCATGGAAGTCAGTTTGTCACTATTGCAAATCACCAGTTCCCTCAAAGAACCACCAAGGTTGTGCAAATCGGGTATTCCTAAAAGACTAGGACATTCTTCGATATTTAAACGCTCAAGAGATGTGAGCCCTTGTAAACTCTGAATGGACTCGAGATTTGTGCAGTTCCAAATCTCTAATTTAACAAGAGGATGGGGATAATGTTCATCTAAGAGGATGATTTTCGGGCAAAACTGTATTGACAACGTCTCGAGCACAGGCGATATCATCGTTGAGGAGTTCGTTGCTGCGTCTGTCCACTTTTCTAGGCTTTTCATACTACATAGTTCGAGCTTTCTCAACGATCGAGATAAGGGCTCACTTGATCCTAGGCCAACAGAGCTACTTAAACTTGTCAAGTCAGTCCATATCAATTAACACAAGATCGCGAAGAAGTGGCGCCTTCAAACCATTGGAAGACCGAGGACGCGCGTGACACCTATATAATGTGACATCCACAAGCTTGTCAAGGCGAATCCATTCCCTCCCAGATTGGTTGACATATTCATCACCCACTCGTGAAAACAATCACTCGAATAGTTTTCGATTGTCAAGCTTTTCACATTTGCATGGGTTTGCAAGCCTTCAATATATCCTTGTCCTTCTCGCCTCACACCCTCATTGCTTTTCTTCCAATGTAACTCTATCTTGTATAGATTTCTTTTCCAACTAAATCACCAGATAGCTTCTTCTTTGTCGCTAACTTCTTCAAGATTGAAATGCCAAGCTTCCCCAAGGTGTTTCAAACGGCCTAGCTCTTCAACTCGATATCCTTTCTTTCGACCCACACTAAAGTAGGACAATGTTCGTAGAGAAGTCAACTGTCCCACGTCCTTAGGGGATTTAACAAAAAATTTAGACTCAAGATGTTGAAGGCTTATCAAATTCCGCATGCCTTCTGGGAATTTCTCAAACCTAAGCAGCTTCAAAGTTTGCAGCTGGTGAAGTTTAGTGATAGATTTTGGAAGAACTTCGATATTGGTATCCGACAAATCAAGATACCTGAGATGCACCAAATCTCCAACTGAATCATCTATCCTTGTTAGTGCATAATTGCAACTTAACTTCAGGATACGCAAGCTCTTAAAATCTTGAAATGATATCTTCGACTTCATTACTACTCCTCTAAAGAACAACAATGCAAAAGTTCTACTAGCCATGTCCTTTAACAAATTGTTGCCTTCTTTTGGTACAGAGATAGATGTTTCACATGAGACATGTCTTTTTTTCACGGACAACATAAGCTTTCATCACCAAACATCTAAAGAAAGATCATGCACTAGATCATGCATCTTACAACTTAAAACATTACCATACTCATCCATTTCAACATCTTGGAACAAGGAATTGCTTACCAAGATTTTGAAAATATCATTTCCCACATCCTCCATATCATCTTTCTCGTGCCATCTACTTGAAGCAACCCTAAAGCCATCCAAAGTCGAATAAGTTCTTCCTTTTCATCGATGTGTCTTCTCAAATATCGAACAATATGCAAAGCATTGCTTTGAAATCGAATTTGGCAAACTGTCAAAGCTTAGTTTCAAGGTGCTTAGAACCATGTCACCTTCTACTTCACCCCAAACCATGCTATCTTTGACGGACAACCACTTAACTTTGTCACCGCTATAATTTTGCAGCATACTTCCGATTACCTTTACTAACAATGGCAACCCACGACATTTCTTCACAATATCACGCCCTATTTCCTCCAATCCTGGCAACGGGTTTGCTCTTTCTTTAAACATGAACCAACCCTCATCATCTGAAAGAACTTGCAAAGTACAAGAATTCTTTGTCATATCGCTTGTTCCGATTTCATGTTTTCGTAGTGATAATAATGCCATTTCCATTTTGTGAATTCATGTCATCACAAAACTCCCGAAATCATCCCAAGATGTCCTCTCTTCGTCCCGGACATCATCCAGACCAAAGAATATCTCTTTGATCCCAACTCTTGTCAAGCTTTGTAATCAAATTTTGGGTAGTTGGTAGCTCACATTTCTTCGGTTGGGATTCATAGATCATTTCAAGTCTATTGATGTCAACCTTAATGCACACACAACCAAGCTTTAACTTCAAAGTGTCTCGGATTTTGGGTTATTGTAGACCGACTTAGCTAATGTGGTCTTCCCAATGCCACCCATTCCCACAACAGAACAATCGTAAGTTTTTCTTTTTACCGATTCCGTTAAAAGCTCTACTATATGCACTTCATCTTTCTCCCTCCCAACAATCTTGTATTCGCCTAAATACGAATGAGTCTCGCTAGGAAGACTATTTGGAACGGGGCCTTGCGGTTCATTTTGTAGTCCCAACTCGAGTGCTTGTTTGTTGATCTCGACAACTTCGTGATGATGTTTTCGATTTTATGACCCATTTTGTACGAAATGGAAGTTTTTCAAACCGTGGGGAATATGTAACTTTATAGTTTTGTGATCTCGCTTCTTCGCCTCATGCCTTAACACTTCATATCGAACCTCATCCAATGGATCATCGGCTTCACTCACCACATCTTTTAGTCGTTTAAGCCACTCACACACCCTTTGTAACCTTTCTACGCCAACATCAAGTAACCAGCTCGAATCATCTTTATCTTGCCTTGAAAGATCTTCAAGTTTTCTGAGAAACCCCAAGCAATGGCAATTTCGTTAGTAGCTAATGAAAATGCCTTTTCCAGTATCACCTCGGCATAGGCAGTTACAATGACCTCAATCATTTTCACTGTTAAGAAAAACAAGAAAGAAAAAAAAAGTGAGGAAAGTCATAAAAACTTGTAACAATCAGAGTCTAAAATCGTGAACTTTTAATTTTAGTTTTAAATTATATAAATAATCGTTTTACCCATAACACTTTCCTTAAAACGCACCCTACAGCTTTTGTCATAAAAAAAGGGTATAAATATAATTAGCATCAAAATTTACACTAATAATGAAGAAAAAAAAGTCATAATAAAGCTTCTTTTATACTTCATAATAATTAAAATTAATAATCTGATGTGAAGGGTTTAAATATATGTTTATTTAAATTTTTACATGACTTATTGATGCTATAATATTTAATGAAAAAAATTACTATTTCTCTCACCGGTGAAAGAAAACTTTTGAGTAACTTATTTGATTAAAAAAGTTAGTATTTTTTAACCATTTGTTACAGATGCTCTAACTTCTTCAAGAATATTACTCGTAGCTGTTTAGAACATCACTATTATCGTCAAGTAAACAAAGAAGACTAATAGATTGTCTTTGGACAAAGCTTTCTCTCTTTAAGGTATATCTATGGGAATGGATCCGTAAGAAGAAAAATAAAAATTAGAAGAATGAGAAATGTTTTCAGCCACACATTTTAAATATAGAAGGAGAATTTCATGAGATGATCTCTTTCTCAGAGGCATCCGAAATGCCACATGCTATTATTTCTCATCCTTCTCATTTTAATTTTATTTCTTATTTGATCCTTAGTCGTATATCTATTTAAAAGATGTTTAGAGAGTAGATCTTGGGGGTGTTTGTTTAACGGTTCAAGCTAATTTTTGGGCTAATTTTGAGATTTACGTACTTATAATGTTATTATATCATAATCAGTTTATTAAGTCTCAAAATAAGTCAAAAGTTTTAGGCTTACAAATATAAGTTGAAATCAAATAACTCTTAACCAAAAAGTAAATTTTAGAAGAAAGCATAAACAAGCATACATTGTATTAACAAAAACAATAGACCATATATATACAAGCAACTGAGCAATCTAACAAAAGATAAGCAGTAATTTTTTTAAACATTTATAAGAAAATACCTGTGAGATTGGTTTCTTTGAATACAAGTGTGTTCACACTTTTGATGGATAAGATGAAAGTTGTGATGAGAAAATGAGTTTAAGACACACAACCACACAAATGACCTATTTCTACCACAAATATTTACTTTTTTCTCACCTAATAACAGTACCATGGACCCACACGGTTATTAGTACGTTGACTGCCCGTTGACGCCATAAAACACAGAGTCCATTTGATCAAATGTGTCTACCTACCTCTTCTAGATTTTAATTAAACTTATTTGAACTACATTATCCATTATATGGTCCAAGTCTCAATGGGATTAATGTTTTTTCTTTTCTAAATCTATTGATACGATTCTAATTATACTAGTTATAATACCCGTGCACGCACGGGGTTTTTCTAAATTTCTTAATGATCAATTTTTATCTATTAAATAACAAATATCATATTTTTTTTGTCAATGTGGGCCATGTTTTAAGCGTAACTGCTATAATGGGTTAACTTACAAAAAAAACTAATACGTAACGGGTCAGATAGATCAAGTTTGTCAAACTGTTCAATAGTAATCCAAGATGTATTCAAGGTTTTTGCATTAAAAATCAAATTTGGTGTAAAATTTGAGTTTAATGTACGGGACTTATAATATAACATTGACAGTATTTCATTTTAATTTGTTCACACACGGGTTATTAAGTGTGTGTCATAATTGAATATATTTCAAAGTGTGCACAATAGACAACAGTTTTCTACTCTTCAATATTTCTAGCCACCTTAAAAAAAACATCCTACATTTCTAGCCACTTTAAAAAACATCCTAAAGAGGGTTATGCCATATTTTTACTGTACTTGCAATATCACAAACTTGTTGACAATCTCAATCTTGTGGTTGAGTACGACTATCGGGAGGAAATCAATGCGAGTTCAGATACAGATCAAGCATGATATGATACATCTACTTACTTTAAAAATCTGGTTTTTGACATTATAGGTAAGCTCATAAACAATCTTGAATTATGTAATGAGAAGTTTCTCGTCAGTTACATGTTCATATAAGTACAATAATCATTAAAGCCTAGTTTGAATCATGCAATATATGTTCAATTAACCATAAATTGCAACTGAAAAACATCAAACCAAAAAAAGGTTCAAAAAGTTACTAATGATTAAAAAATATATATATATATATGATCTACAAACAGAACATGATGCCAAAGGCATCGTGGATTTTACTAAAAAACTTTGAACGATGATGGTGTGTGATGGGGAGCGATGAAGAGGGTGATTAGTTTGGCAGTTGGGTTTCCGCTCTCTTTTCTTTCTTCTTTCTTCTTTCTCCTTAATTGGAAAATTGTTGCATAACATCTCCTTATAATACCCCTCTTCTTATTGTCATGTTTGGGTGGAACAGGTGCACAGGGGGCGGTTTATCTGACCCATTTTTGCCCTCACCATCAGGAAAGGAAACAGTCTGCAAATACAAAATAATGATGTTTTACTAACAAAGTGTGCAGATGCATCATGTTTGGGTTGAAAATGATGATGTTTTACAAATAATGATATTTGTAGGCGATCACTTTATGCTTTAAGCTCGTTTTCTTGATCTGCCCAAACAACCACATCCATTAATGGTAAATGTGTCTTTTTATTAAAACCACCAAACGCATAACTTCCAACAATTTTCGATTAACCTAAGTAATTTAAACGCTTTAAAACATAATGCCGACACCCCTTTGTAATCAAGTAATAATAGCAAAGGTAGATAGAAACTCAGATTCAACTACTTTTTATTTGTCAGCGTTGGTATTCAGACGTAGTGTTTTTAATAACCCATTCGTTATATATAGATACATAAATTAAACAGGTTAAATACCCACTTTGACCCGTTTGTATTTTTCCCTGGTTTTTCTTGTAATGCCAAAGTTTAGAACATGACCTTTTTCTGTAAGCAATACCATTCATAGGACCAACTGTTTGTGTTCATTATCTTTTATTTTACGGTTTTTTTTAGATATTGTAAAGTAAGGCAACGGTCCGTGAATTTAGATTGTAGGTAAGATGATGCTCATTTAACCAAATTGTATACATGCGCGCATACACATATATAAAGAAAACAACTAAAATGGGTAACAAAAAACTTCCATCAAGTTTCGTATTAACCTCAGTAATAAAACACTTTTAAAACACAATGCCAAACACCCATTAATAACCACTATGAATTATGGAGTTAAAACTGACCCAAACACTCCAATGCATAATCTGTATTAGCATTAGCCTGGTACTGAATTGCTGTTCGGTAAGTTCATTTCCAATGCCAAATCCTGCAAATCAACTCACAAAGTAAGTACATCATCAAGTTAATTGAGAAAAGAATGACCTTTTAACAGAGAGACTACCAGCAAACACACTAAAATTCACGATTTTAACAACCCACTAAAATTTTTTCCCATATTCAAGAACAACTCACTATTTTTTTTTAAAACTACAAACGCACTACCTGAAATTCACGATCATTTCAGGCAAAACAACTCTTACATTTTGACCAAAAGCAAACTCGATTGGTGGGTTATAAACTTATAATAAGGGCCAACCTTATTATACAAATAAACAAATAAAAATATCAAGTTCTCATACCAAGACCTTTACTTTTCATGATTAAAATATGAGTTCCAGAAAAATGCTTACCGAAACACCCTAGACTTAGAACTATTTTAGTTATCATTAGATTATCAATTTCAAGCCAAATGAAGCCATGTACACTCTGAAAATTCTAAAACTAACAATCAACTCAACTTTAGAATAATGAAAATCATGATGAACTCCTAGAATTATAAAAGTCAAGGATACTGAGTCAAAATAGCTCACTCTCCTACAAACATTCTTGATTAGCAATTCTAAAGAAAACAAATTAACCTCTCTAATTCATACATTTGTTTTAGAAGATAAATTTGTATTAATAACACACTCTAAAATTACCATTCAAATTACATTGACAACATAAGTAGCCTCAGCTTTGTGTGCTTCTAAAGTTGTCCATAACATATAAAAGTTTGAATTAAGGGGCTTGTCATGACTATGAAAAATAATATTAGTAACGTTATACTTCATCGTGTCGTAAACAATCAACCTGTCATGTGGCAAATCTATGCCCAAATTTATCCCAGAGAAAATTATACCAACTGCTTTTTGCAGGATCTCGTCAAAATGGGTTGAATCCTGCAACAAAAGGCAATTAACATGGGTTTCAGGCATTACAAAATAGACATTTGATGTCTCAAAAACATAATAAGATAAAAAAAAACATATTGCCATGTAACGTGTATTCAGTGAACAATAAAGCACGTACCAACATAGAAAAAAATGACATGGCAATACAAATAAATGATGAGACACTTGCTTAAACAAAGCTAAAATGGATTAAGCAAGCAACAATGGACCTATACAGTAATATGAACGTAGTACCCATTTGACCATTCGTTGCATGGTCCACTCATTTTACTAACTTGGCAAGGTGATTTCCATGACCAAGATATGCTTTATTTTACTTAATTGTATCATGCTCCGATTTATTTGGCTGCTATATATATAAGTAATTATAAGATGAATTCTCCATAATCGTTTGCTAGCTGAAACAATAACAATCAAAAAGGGCCTTTAGAAGAAAGTCATTATAATGATTTATAAGCATATTACTATGAATTTGACAAATAAGTTAATCAAGCTAATATCATGCCAGAATCATTTGAGTGGCACTAAGAGTTGCAACACACTTTGACAAAGGCACACCCAAAAACTATTTTGTGCAGCCTATGGCAAAGTTTAGTTCATCAAACTATCTTATTCGGATTATTCCATATCACATAAAGATGACTTTGACAAACGCAAAGCCAAACACCCTCTATACTGCTAGACATATTATGGCATAGACATGCTAAAATAGTAATGAAATTTTTAGTTTATAAAGTAATATGTCCGACCTCAAAAGTGAAAGTTCAAGTAGTATAAGTATAATGAACTAAACCATCCGAGTCTTCCCATTACCACCCACGCCAAATTTACAACATTGATCACCGGTATATGCGACCTTGAACAACCATGAAAAATGTTAACTACACTAAAATGTAACATTCTTTTTTATTCATTAAATACATCTAATTTCAAATTTTTACTTTTTACCTATTTATAAAACATACTCATTCTAATATTTCATGCAATTTTATATTTGCTAACTGCTCTAAAGTTCTGCCAATAACAAAAGTAAAAGTATGCTACAAATCTTGTATCTGGTTTACTTTATACCAAATATTAAAACATGGATTAGTATATTACTACAAATATGAATGATTAATTAATACAATAATTTATACATTATTCTACATAAACTTGAAGTAGAAAAGGAAGAAAACAGTTTTATCTAATCAAGTTCAAAGCTAATAAATTTATTTTATTTTTATATTTTTTACTCATTATGAATTCAAATGTAGACACAAAGGGGCAAGCATAACGAAATTCCAAACACCCCTTAAACCCATTGTTGTAGTTAGTCAATAAAGCTTATTTCCGTCGGATAAACAATCTTAAACACCTCCAAACCTGTTTCAAATGCTTATTTACTTTATGAAAATAAAATAAGCAATTCCAAACACCCCTTAAACTCATTTTTGATTGTGTTCTTCTATCCCATTCTCCCTGTAGTTGATCTACCTTATTTGGTATTGTTTGAGCAATGTTGTCTTCCATCATGCCTTTTAAACCTTATGTGGTGTTGTTTATGAGTGATTATTTTGATGGTGGTCCTGTTGTATCCGATGAAGAGTAAGGAAAAAAGTATTCCTTTTTTGTGGTTATAATATAAGAAGCGAGTTATAATAATATTGAAAAAAATAAGCTTATTTTAAAGATATATCTACTAAAAGAATAAGCAGGTCATGACTTTGTATTTTCAAGTGTTTATCTACTTTAAAATAAGCAGATGAGCAGTTTCATGTGAATACTCAAAACTGCTTATCAGCTAATTTTAGTAAGTATAAGCACTTAATTATCCGATCCCAAACGCTCCTCTAATATGTTTGGTGTTCAGGTGACAGGATTCTTTACATCATTTTAGGCATATCTTCGACCTCAAGGTCATTGAAAAAGCTACAAATAATCAAGTATACTTCCTATCAGGAAACCATGACTTCAGTTATTCAGGCTATTACGAGATTGCAGGAATGGGATTTTAACCCATATTAGAATAGGTTTTTTAAATTCTTTTGACTAATTTCCTTTGTATAACTCAAGCGACATCTATTAAACTCGTCGTAAAGGGTAGACACATGAATTCATCCTATTGATAATGGGTTGGGTTGATTTGTTGGTGTTGAATAAGATTTTAATAAGTAACATAACAATTAACCTTAATGAGACTAAACTTATATAATAACACAATCAAGTTCAAACCAATAAACTATAAACTTATAATAACAATTAACCTTAAACTCTTCCTCTTCAAGTTCTTGCGCGTGGCTACATCTACCATAAGCTACAGCAACGGGTTGTTGTATAGTGGTTGTTTAGTTTTCATATCTTATTATGTGTTATTAGATTGAATAAGATTGAAGAAAAGGTCGATCAATCAAGGATTGAATTGAAGAAAAGGATTGATTGAGGTTATTAGGTAAATGTGTGTGTTTTTCCGATTGTGAGGATGAATTGTACACTGTAGACCTGAAAATATCTAAAAATAACAATGAAACCCATGTGTATTTTTGCCCTCTTTTAATGTTTAAGCATTAATAAAAATATTTTTTTTAACAATTATTTGTCAAATATAGAAATATTCAAGTTCTTTTTATAATTGAAAACCTTTTTAAAAATTCAAATTAAAAAAATTATTACTAAAAATGGAATGAATTGATTTTTTTGAAATGCAAAATTCTACTAGGGATTTTGTTTTATTATATAAAAGATGGGATTAATAAAACATTTTCTTAAGGCTCCTGTGTATACTCATTGTTTACGAATGTGTTAGTTAAATGGTGTGTTAATACAAATAAGTCGTAAAAACGTTTATTTATATTTTACGATCTTCTAATGTTTTGTCGATAACAAACATAAAATCTTTTAAGGAAACAAATAAAATACGTAAATGGTTTGAGCCAATAGTTTACTAACACACTTACGCTTTTATATAAAACACTTAACAAGTAATAGTGTCTACATTTTATAGAAATGCATATGTACAACAACTAGTGTTTACATAATGGGTATATATATATATATATATATATATATATATATATATATATATATATATATATATATATATATATAAGGGTAGGGTTAAAATGAAAAGTTTATAATGAAAAGAATGAGAAGGCATGTGAGGTGACATGTGTCACCTTTGCCACATCACCATGCCATGTGTCCCCCATAAATTTTTTTTCCTCGCTAAAAAAATTTTTTGGGCAAAAAAATTTTTCCCGCCAAAAATTATTATCGCATCATAGTTATAAAATACCGCATCACAATCATGATTATGATGCAAGAATTTATAATCATGATGCAAGAACTTATAACCTTAATGCACTAATAAGTTTTGGTGCATCTTTATTATAAGTTACTGAGATCATTCCACAAAAGGTGTAGATTGGCGAGAACACCCGACCCCGGGTGAATTTTGGCACCACCATTGTCCACCCCACAAGGAATAGCTCCCAAGAACTCTCCGCCTAGTGGGCACCAACTGGAGTGAGCACGAGCCAAGACTCGGACCCTAAGCTCTTATTCCACAAAGTCTCTCCAAGGTGCCCATAGGTTTTGCGAGGCGGGTACCTATATGAAGCAAATGCCAAGGATGGGACTTGAACTTGGGTCAATTTACTCAAGCACACGTGCTCCAACCATTGGACTAATGCTCCATTGGTAAGTTCTTGCATCATAGTTAATAGTTCGGCATCAACTATGATGCACTAAAATCAAGGTTATAACCTTAAATGCACTAAAATCATGATTGTGATGCAATAACTTTATAATTGTAATGCGATAATTATAACCTTAATGCACTAAAATCATAATTGTGACGCAATAACTTATAACCTTAATGCACTAATAAGTTTTGGTGCATCTTTATTATAAGTTACCGCATCATAGTTAATAGTTAAGTGCATCAACTATGATGCACTAAAATCAATGTTATAACATTAATGCACTAAAATCAAGATTGTGATGCAAGAAATTTATAAGCGTGATGCAAGAATTTATAACCGTGATGCAATAATTTATAACCTTGATGCACTAAATTCATAATTGTGATGCAAAGAAAAAATTTGGCGGAAATTTTGGCGGAAAAAAAATTTTGCCCAAAAAAATTTTTTTGGCGGAAATTTTTTTCTTCTAAAGGGGGGGGTGGGTGGGGTGGGGTATGGTGATGTGGCATGATGATGTGGCAAAGGTGACACATGTCACCTCACATGCCTTCTCATTCTTTTCATTATAAGAAACTTTCATAATAACCCAAACCTATATATAAAGGGTATGGTTAAAATGAAAAGTTTTCTTATAATGAAAAGAATGAGAAAACATGGAGGTGACATGTGTCACCTTGCCACATCACCATGCCATGTCATGTGACATGTGTCACCCCCCCCCCCACCCCGCCCGAAAAAAAAAAAAAATAAAAATAAAAATAAAACCCGCCAAAATTTAATATCGCATCACGCTTATAAAATATTGCATCACAATTATTATTGTGATGCGAATTTATAACCTTAATACACTAAAATCATGATTATGATGCGAAGAATTTATAACCGTGATGCAAGAACTTATAACCTTAATGCACTAATAAGTTTTGGTGCATCTTTATTATAAGTTAATAGTTCAAATGCATCAACTATGATGCACTAAAATCAAGGTTATAACCTTAAATGCACTAAAATCATGATTGTGATGCAATAACTTTATAACCGTGATGCGAAATTTATAACCTTAATGCACTAAAATCATAATTGTGACGCGAAAGAACTTATAACCTTAATGCACTAATAAGTCTTGGTGCATCTTTATTATAAGTTCTTGCATCATAGTAATAGTTAAGTGCATCAACTATGATGCACTAAAATCAATGTTATAACATTAATGCACTAAAATCATGATTGTGATGCGAAGAACTTTATAACCGTGATGCAATAAAAAATTTGGCGGAAAAAAAATTTGTTGCCCAAAAAAAATTTTTTTGGCGGGAAAAAAAATTTTCGGGGGGTGTGTGTGGGTGGGGTGGGGTATGGTGATGTGGCATGATAATGTGGCAAGGTGACACATGTCACCTCCACACGCCTTCTCATTCTTTTCATTCTAAGAAACTTTCATAATAACCCAAACCTATATATATATATATATATATATATATATATATATATATATATATATATATATATATATATATATATATATATGGGTTAATATACAAAAAGTTACTAAACTTTCAAAAAATTTGTCCTAAGTCACTAATGTTTATCTTTTGTCATCTAGGTTACTATACCTTACGTGAACCGGTTATCGTGGATACCAATAGTGAAACAACCGGTTGTTACTGGTTAAGGTATACACACCGAGTTTTAGCACATGTTATCTAAGGTACTAAACTTTATGAAAAATTTGTCCTAAGTCACTAATGTTTCATTCTGTCATCTAAGGTACTAAACTTTGAAAAATTTGTCCTAAGTCACTAATGAAAATTTGTCCTAAGTCACGAGTTGTGGCACATGTTATTGAACCTTTAAAATTATCGTTTTATACAATTTTATACACCTTTTATACGCTTTTATTCATTTTCATTCGTTTTATCCGTTTTATATTGTTTTATACATTATTTATCGTTTTTCGTTTCATCCGTTTTTTCGTTTTCATCCGTTTTATCGTTTTCGTCTTTTCTTACGTTTCGCATATTTTCTTATGTTTTCAAACATAAAAAGGGACAAAACGAATGAAACATAGAAAATTGGCAAAACATAAGAAAATGGACGAAAACGTAAAAATGATTTAAAACGATAAAACGGTGAAAACGAATAAAACGTATGAAAAGAATAAAACGTATAAAATGTACAAAACCATATAAAACGGACGAAAACGTATAAAACGGATAAAACATAAAACGTATAAAACGGACGTAAAAATGGGACAAAAGCGGACGAAACGATATAAAAGCAGAAAAAGCGTAAAAAACAAACAAAAACGATAAAATGAATAAAAACGTATAAAAGGTGTATAAAATCGTGTAAAACGTAAAATTTTAAAGGTTCAGTAACATGTGCCACAACTCGTGACTTAGGACAAATTTTTAGCAAAGTTTAGTACCTTAGATGACAGGAATGAAACATTAGTGACTTAAGACAAATTTTTTGCAAAGTTTAGTGACTTGTTTGTATAGGTTTAGTTATGTATTGGCCACAACCGGTTACCAATCCTTCGAGTGACTAGGGTGACACTTATAAAAAGGTTTAGTAACATATGTGAAAAACCCGTGAAGTATAGTGACCTAGATGACAGAATACAAACATTAGTGACTTAGGACAAATTTTTTTGAAAGTTTAGTAACATTTTTGTATATTAACCCTATATATATATATATATATATAGTCCGGTTCTAGAGAAAAGTCTAATTAGATAGAAAAGTGAGAAAAAAAGTTATAGGGTAGATTTTGATAACAATCAAAACTTCAGGGTAAATTTTGAAACAATGTATACAAAATACAGAGTAGCTAGTACCAATCGTCATTTTCATTCATTATCTGGAGATGAGCTACTCCGTCTGCACCGTCACCACCACCACCACCACCACCACCACCACCGTCTGCACCATTACAACCGCCACCACCATCGTCACTGTCTCCACCGTCTGCACCGTCACCACCACCACCGTCTTCACCGTCACCTCCACCATATGCACAATTACCATCACCACCGTCGCAACCGGCATCATTAAAACCACCACTATTAAAACCGATAAAAAAATACCAAATATTATCAAATTCCGATCAAAATCCGATCCAAATAATCGTGAAAGCAGAAATTTTGTGTTTCAAATTATCAGAAAAATGAGCAAATATGTTACGCAATCCGTTTTATGTTGTTTTTATATTCAGGACTCGAATGTGATAACTTAAACAATAGTAAGTCCATAATTATTAATTGTTCAATTTTTATGTTATTTTATGCATCATTGGGTATATTATATCATAATTAGTATTTTTGTGAATATGTGTAAAATTAGGGCATCTGTGTAGATTAGTTATGGAAATAATTAGTTGTTTACTTTTGTACAAAAAAAAGTGCATCCATTTACATCGTTGCACATTTTAAGGCATCAACGTATATGGTTATCACATTTCAATTTTTGATAATATAGAGAAGAAAAACAATGTAAAATGTGTTACGACATCTATTAGTATGATAAGAGCATCATGTTATAAGTTAGCGAGTCTGTTTGTTTGATTATTGCATCTAAAATAAGCGTTAGCGCATCTGCTAGTATTAGTATGATAAGAGCATCATGTTATAAGTTAGGGCATCCGTTTGTATGTTTAGTGCATCGTTAAAAATATTTGGTCATCTGTTGGTATGTTTGATGCATCGATGGACATATTAGGGCATCGATGATCATGATTAGTGCATCGTCATACATATTAAAAGCATCAATGTGTAAGTTTAATAAGAAATCACTTTTAACTAAATTAGTTATTTGACCTATTAGATAGGTCTATTTTCTGATCGAACAAGTTAATGAAAATTTTATTATCCGAAAAAGAAGTTACGGTTGAGCATGATATTAGATAGGTCTATTTTTTGATCGAACACCTATGTTAGTGTATAGGTTAATGTATTCGTTTTACATAATAGAAGTAAGAAATAATGAAATATAGATTGATCATTTGCTGATTAATCTTGTTTTAGAATAGTATGTATACTATGTAAATTAAACTAAAACAAATCTACGGTTGCTCTATTGTATCAGATTGATCTACTTACTGGGGTTATTTAATTTCATCTCTGATCAAAGGTGATACAAAAATTGAAGCATTAAACTAAAGCAGCCGAATGTAGAAGCCTGTATACCACTTTCTTTGAAAATAATTCAAGTTGATTCTATGATCAAAAAGTGACACAATACTTCTTTGCTTTGTAAATTCAAAATTTGGTACATGGCTAAATACATGACATTAAAATCCTAGTTATGTTGACTCTGATCCTGTTTTTCCCCCTCTCATTATGCAGACAAGTGAAGCCCATAGTTGGACATGTATGGATCTCTATGTTTTCACTACACCCTACAGGATTACGTGGGACTACTACTTCACTGCAAGTGAACATACTTTAGCGTTTGAATACTGGGAGGAACCTGCAGAGTTGGAATATGTACGTTATGCCCACTTTAATTGCAGATCTGATCTTTTTGGAAAGCTTTTGTGATTTAGAGGTGGCAATTTTGACCCGTAATTATCAATGGGTTAATTTTTGGTTGTGTTTTTAATTTAAACAGGTCAAATGGGCTAAACAAATAAACTAAATGGGAAACGTTTTAAAATTCATTCAGTGTCTATGAACACTTGTTTTTATGCATACAAACAACCTCTTAAATTGCAATCGTTTTTTAGCACTTGTTATAAAAATAGCCAGTATGTGTCGGTCAACCCACTCCCCCCATCCCATTTCGATGCATGCCAAAAGATGGCATGTTTCAATCCAAAGTGCGCATTGATCCGTTACCCACCCCACCCCATCCTGGTGCCTCTAGTGTCGTGAACTTAAATTTACCATCTGTTTATTATTGACATGCGGTGAAGCAACATGGAGTCTTTGTATTTATGATGCCTTCCTAATCTTGGGAACATCGCTTTCTTTGGTTGATGTTCTGCCCCTATTTTCCAACACGACATATGGCCAAAATGCTAACCTGGCTTTTCTAAAGGATCACATGGGTGCTACATTTGGGACACGATCTCAGCCATGGACTGCAACTATCGATCCAATGATGTCCATTCTGGTGATTTTTTAGCGGTGTCAAAGATTCGTGGACGACGGGGTGGGTTTAAAACATTGGAGAAATGGGTTACCGGGGCATTTGCTGGTCACACAAGCAGTTTGTATGAAGGATGGCCAAGGAAATCTTTGGGTTGGTGAATCAGGTCATGAGAATGAGAAGGTAAAGGCTTTGCTTATTCAAATCTCATACTGATATGATATTTATAATCCTTGTTACTAATGTTATGTTTTGTACTAGTTTAAGTAAATTAATAGAAATAGAGACATGTTGAGGATCCAAATGAGGGATATTTGGATGTGTAATTTAAAAGTGACTATTTAGGATTAAATAACTAGAATATGATAATCACCAAGTAAAAATGGTTGCGAAAGATGTTAATATGTATTTTTGTTGTTTGAGGTTCTAGTAGTCAAGTTTGAGTGTTCGGAAGGTTTGATATTCCTAAAGTCAATAGATAAAATGACCAAGAGAACATTTTCTATGGACATACTAGGCATCAGTATGTGCTTAGTGGATCCGTTAGTATGTCTAGTGCATCGTTGGTCATAGTAGGGCATCTGTTGGTATGTTGGTATGTTTAGTGCATCGATGGACATATTAGTGCATCAGTGAGTATAATTAATGCATTGTTGAACATATTAAAGCATCAACTTGTACGTTTAGTGCACCCATTTGTATGTTTATAAAAAATGAATGAATTTGGGTGCTCTTTTTATGTTACTAATACGATGTTTACCTGTAATTTGATGACTGAAAAATGAGTTTGTGGCAATGAGTTTTATAAATTGTCATTTACTTCAATAATTGATTTACTGTTTTACTGTTTCATAAGCTCATCTTAGTGTTCCTTTAGACTCACATAAGCTTAGAAAGCTTGTGTGAGATTGGTCTTGATTATAACTGTTCTCAATTTCAAAGTTTCTCAAAAAGTCAACAGTAGTCAAACGGGTCAACAAAAGTCAACTTTGATTCTTGGTTTAATCTTTGTTAAAATTGTGGTTAAGTTCGGTTTAGTGTTGGTAATCTAGTTATTTAGTTCATTTTTAGTAAAAGTCATTTTTGTTTATGCAAAAGCATTTAAAAATTTGTTTTCAAAATTTATAAATAGTGTTTGGTTTTAGTTGACTTTTGCAGTCAAAGATCATTTAGGTAATATTTTGGATTTCAATTAGCTCTAATAAGTACGTAGTAGTAGTTTCAAGTTAGTTTTAATCATCCTTAAGTAATAATATAGGTTCTGTATATGTAGTTTGGATTTAGATGGTTAAATCAACTTAGGATAGATTTTGTAGAGGAAGACTTATTTGGATCATTTCAGGTGATTAAACTTACTCAAAATAAGTAAAATTAGTAGTGTAGAATCGGTATTAAGCTTTTATTTGTCTAAGTTTAGCCATTCCTTTCTGTTTACATTCGGTTTGAGGTAGCACTACATAACTGTTTCCATTTCAATTTCTTTACTTAGCTTAGATTTATGAATGTTTTTTGTTCCATCTAGTAGTGATAGTATTAAGATTGCATGTTTTGCTTTTATTAGTTGTCTAGATCTTAGTTTGGCATTTAATTTGAATATGCTTCAGATCTCCATTTCTGCACCATTACCTGTTCTGCACATCAGCACCATATCTCCTAGTTAGCTCTTATTTTGGATTTTTAATTTCCTATCCTTTGGTCTAATTTAGCTGAAATTTTGGTTATAAGCTCTCTGGTTGATGATCTTTATCAAGGCATTTTTAGTATAATTTTAAGATTTTTCTAGATCACTTATATTTAGGCTCAAAGTTGCTACTTTAGGGGTGTTTGACTAAATGAGTTTGAAACTGATGTAGTGCTTGTTTGATGGTTACTTGAATTTCTCTGTATTAGAATAGTTGCATTAGGTTAATTCTAGATAGTTTAGGTTAGTTTCAGCCTTAGGTAGCTTATAGTTAAGATCGTGAGCTTGTTGCTTATTTCCCCTGGTCTGCACATCAGTCACTCCTAGTTTCCATTAGCTTTAGTTGTTGATTTTTAATTTCCTCATTTTGCATCCATATCAGCTGAAAATCTAGATATAAGCTCTTGGGTTGGAAATATTAGGGCATCAATGAGTACCATACGAATAAGAAAAGAGAGAATGACATGTTACCCAAGCTTCCTGACACACCCAAATTGTGGCACTTTAGTGCATCCGTTTGAGGACCTTTAGTGCATCCGTTTGAGGTACTATAGTGCATCTGTTTGTATCATAGTAGGGCATCCAAATATCATGGGAGTGGATATCAATGTTATATATAGGATTAGAGGACAAACCATCTGCCAACTTGAATAACATTTAAACAATCTATCTGTTGTAGGAAGTCTCCCATAAACTGCCATCCATAAGACATAAGTATGTTTAGGAATAGAATGAGAATAACAGACCACGTATGCCCGTTTCATTTTAAATCCTGCATCGCTTATGTATCTTTTTCATACCTGATGTACAACAAACTTTGAAATTCTTCCTTTCAAATCTACCCAATTTATATCGTCCTGCTTACAAGGCTCCATTTTTAGCACCTGTAGGTGTGCAATCACTAGGAACTTTCTTCAACTGTAGTTGTATGAGCAAGTAATGAAAAGCGGTAGTAAAACAACGGCCTAACAAGAGTAACGACTCATACAAAGTGTTTCAAAAACAAAAGATTGAAACAGTACATTTTCTTATTTACGGAGCTATAGCTCTCTTTTTTGTTGTAAGAGAACTTGTATTTGTGTTTTACAGTCTATAAGAAAGAAAATTATGTAGCTCGCTTTGATTAAAATATGACAAAGGAATGAAGTTATGATGTTTTTACTTGTGTACGGAGTATTTGATCAGCAATCTTTAGCGACTGATGTATTTCTGGTTTGTTTTTGTTCTTCTAGGCTTAACCAAGATTCAAAACTCTACAACATGCAAAATGACCTCTGCTTTCTTCATTCTTGATAACGTGTTCGAGTTCCAACCATTTTAAGTAAAGATTGTTGTAGTATGTTCTAAAATTAACTAGTCTTGTATGCGACCTCAAATCTTCCACCAGATGCGGTCTGACCTAGTCACCATGTTGACTTATTTGGTTACCATCTCGGGTTCGTTATTGATCTAGAAATCTCTTGTTAGAGTCTTCAAGTTTGAAATATGAAAACTAGTTTCCATTATGTGTAAGGTAGTGAATGAAACCGACTGAACGTAAAACAAAACTGTAAAGTCAGATGAAGTTTTGAGTACTGAACGTGCACACTTTGTGTTGAGCCTTAGTGATCCAAGGCTGGAGCTTACATGGCTTATAGTGCAAGGAATTGAGATCACGACACTATATATTGTGATCTTGAAACGAGATCAGACTTGGTACTAACAAGATTTGTGGATCTGTTTATCTAGGATATTTTGTAACTGTTAGTAGAGCTTGTTTGTTTCTTTTGTGTTTATTTGTGTTAAAGTAATGTGTGATATGAAAAGTTGTTTAATTTGAAGGTTTGTATGGAGTAGGTGTTGAAAAACGTTGAAGAATTATATTATATATTTCATCGGTTTATTAAATTGATCTTACGTTAGTTAGAGCGTCTTTTTATTTGAAAATATCAGTTTATACTTTGACTAGTTAGCACAAGCAGTTACCAAATTAGCATTCCATCCCTCCCGTTCAAAATATTAGAAAAGATGAAAACTTACAAAATAGCCCCTTGAATAAAAGGATATGACAAATAGGCCCATGTACGTGGAATGAAAAAGAAGGGGGAAGGAAGGGCTAATTGTACAATTTTCTCACTTTTCTCTTGAGATGGACTTTTCAACGATCCAATCCGTATATATATATATATATATATATATATACACTAATAGGCACCAGCGTAATGCGTGGTACCCGATGATGTTTTTGGGCTAGCAAATTTCTTCTATTTTAAATCTTCATTATTAGAGGATTATTATATGGTTTAAACAAGACTTAAACTTTTAAATTTTACATTAATTTTTATTTTTCTTTACTGATAATATTGTTTGTCTTTAAATTTTAAAACTTTTTATAAGAAGTCCCAATTAGTTTATAATGTAGTATAGATAGATAATAAAACCGTAAGAGAGCCCAACAAAGAAAAATTAAAGATTTGAACAACATGAGTAAACCGTTGAGCAAAGTAAATAATTGACTTTACATGTAATGAGTCATCTTTCTCTTTTGCAAACGAAACATTTTTTCTCATTTCAAAACCTTTTACGTCAAAAGAGTAATTTTGTATTTTCTAACGGTTAGATAACATAAGCCGTGAATTTATGTATCCTTCCGTGAAATTATACCATACCAAAATATACCACTCTCCATATGAAATGTTATCCTAATTTTTTAGTTAAATGTTACATTAACATAAAAATTCGGATATCATATTGGTTTCGATACCGCCCATCATTTGGAGTCCAATATTAGATTGATGCCACGCTCGCAACATTTAGAGTACCAACCCACGATCCACTTCAATTTAAAAGCGAAGACAAGGCCCAATCCAAAATCCTCATATCCACAAGTGCATATATACGGTTATATAAGTAATTCACTTTTATATTTTCCCTAACCCTAAAGACACACACTTGTAAAAAAGACTCCGCCTACCAACAGAAATAAAAAGACGCCTCTTTTCTGATATCACTCCCAACTCAAATCTCATCAAGCATCAAACTCATTCCTCATCTTCAAACCTGTTAGGAATTATAAATTCCATAAGTAAAGTATCGGTCACCCCAAATGTTATCTAGCATAAGTTAGCTCGTAGACATTACTGTTTGTTACGTTATTTAGTAGTTTATTGGTTAGTCAGTAGCATAGAATAGTATAGTGAAACACCGTGGAGGAAGGACGGGTCTTTACCCATCAGATACCGATCCACGGCCGTCGAGGTCGTTTAGTCTCAGAACCTATAAATACCCTCTACTTGAAGGTAGAGGGTTGGATGTTCATTTGGAATCTAACCTTCCATGAGTTTCTCTTTCTAGAATATCCCACTTTCTCTCTCTAAACCATCTAATTATACGCCTTACTTTGTGATTGCTTATGTGTTTGTGAAATCCAATATCCAACAATTGGTATCAAGAGCCATGGTTTGATCATCTCTTCTACATATCCTTGGATTTCTAGTGGTTTTAGATGGTTTTTGAGTTTGAAAAAGTTTAGTGGTTTTTGCATCATTTGGATCATTTCTAGTGTTAAAGTTTGAATTTTGGGTGTACTTTTGTGTTTAGAATCATTGTAAGTGCTTGGGTGTTGATTTGGAAAGCTTGAATCACTGTAGTTGAGCTTGTTTTGGATTGAAAAGTGTGTTTTTGAAGTTTTTCTTGCTAGTGACTTGGTTCTCGGAGTATTTTTCATCATAGCGACTTGGTTCAGTACTAGTTAGCGAGTTACAGTGTTAGTTGTTAACGACTTGAGCATAGCGACTTGTCTATTGAGATAAGCTGACAAATAGTACAAGTTAGTGGATTCTCCACTACGGCTAGCGACTTGGTGAGGTTAGCGACTTGCTTCAGAAATTGTTAGCGAGTTGTAGTGTAAATTGTTAGCGACTTGATACTAGCGACTTGGGTCTTAGCGAGTTGTTCTTTAGCAACTTAACCGTGTCTAGCGACTTAGTGCTTAGCGACTTGTTGTCATAATTCTTAGCGACTTGGTGCTTAACGACTTGTTTTCTAATTCGTAGCGACTTGGTGTTATGGTTCTTAGCGAGTTGTCTTGTTAGCGACTTGTTTATATAGCAATTTGGTAAATTGATGCAAGTTACTCATATCTTATATCCATCAACACAATGTCTTACATCACTGACTTTTTAATCTCCAAAGTGCTCGAACTTTATGATACCTCACAGAACAATGAGACTGGTTGCTATTCTGAATGTTCTACCTTGAATGATTCAAAAAATTATGATCAGAACTTCTCACCTTCTGAGTCAAACTACAATGAATCACACCTGTCAATGACCCATGATGCAAAGCATATGCAATGCAACATTGAGCCCTTTCAACTACTTCATCAAAACCTCACTCTACTGTTATCCACTACCATGGGTCGAACATGCGGTGCTCTCTTCCATCAAGACTTACCCACTTTGAAAAAAATTGTGTTGCTGAACTTAGAACAACTGAAGCTTCAACTTACCAAAAGTAAAGTATTAATTAATGATTCTAATGCTGCACTTTAAGTTATCTACAACCAATTTCAGCCATTTGTTAAGGGGGAATATTCGGCAGACTTTGATCAACACGTGACTGGAATTTCATTCAAGAAATACACTGGAATGGACATTCATGAGTTCATCAACACATATATCCAACTTATGAATAGTGTGGAAGTGTACATTAAGGAAGCTGCTCAAGGGAATTATTATTTGAATGAGTTGAATGAGTGTCAAGAAAAATTAAGGGAAAGTTGTGATATTTCGGGTAATGGATCAGTTGAAAGAACGGATGATGCTGATGCTGACTGCGGAATTTCATAAACAACAATGAATGATGTAATTGGCTGTACTGAACACAAAGGCTCAGAGTCCGAAAAGCTTGAAATTGCTTGCATGTTAGTAAGTCCTGTTGTGCATGAGGTGAATACAGATGTCATACCAACAAATGAACAGGTGTCATGCATTGAGGTACCCTTGACTGACCCTATCTTTGAACATGATATCGATAAATGTGTCGTGGTTGAGTCTGAATCTAAAATCTTTAAAACAAATGGCATGGTAGAAAAAGGGGTTTATGATGAACTTTCAAACAAATACTCAATTCTTGAAAACATTGTATTTCCTGGAAATTTCAATACAACAAAAAGAAAAGTTTTCGTGCTACAAAATCTTGCATTAATCCGAATTCCCGAATTTCGAGAATTTTTGAAATTAACCACTTAAAACCAGTTCGGACAAAGATTCAACCATATGCAATCTGAAATGTCAACTCTCATCTCTGCATAAGAAATACAATCTTGGGATGAGCAATCCTAACCATGAGGTGAGTAGTGAGCTTAAATCTAGGAATGATGAATTGGCTCTGTGTGTATCCAACTTATTAAGAGAAAATGAGTCCTTAAGAAAGAACTTATTAGAGAACAATTCCAAGTTGATAGATCAAACTAATTCCTTCTTGGCTGACACTGATGCCCTCAAAGCCTAAATTCAGGATAAGAGCTTCACTATTGTTGCCTTAAAAAATGAGCTTAGGAAATCTATTGGAAATAGGGTGAACACTAAGTTTGCAAAACCATCAACCTTGGGAATGCCAACTGTTCAGAACAACTCAAAACATACTGTAGTTAGGCAGCCAAATGCTTTTAGAACTGAAAGATTTAAACCATCGAAATCTAGGCTTGCCTCCCAAGTTGATGCGAATACTGTTTTGACAAAACCAGCCACTTCACTACTTCATTCCGATATGATGAATAACAAAACCCAGGTTAATGTTCAAGTTCAAAGACCAGGAATACTAGGAGTTCGTCTAGTTCTCATAAGAAGCATCAAATGGCTAATCAATCCCCTAATAAACCAACTAATTACAAAAGGACCAATATTCAAAAGAGGGAAGTGCCTACATCCAAATCTACTAGCAGCTGTTTCAAATGGATTCCCACTGGCAGATTATTTAAGTTTACAGGATCCAAACGGACTTACATACCTAGATCTTGCCTTAAGTGGATGCCCACAGGAAAACTCTTCAAAAATATTGAACCTAAAGGAATCTCTATTAATGACATGCCTAGATCAAACTGTGCAACTTCCAATAGTGAGATTACTCATGTC
The DNA here is from genome assembly GCA_022545495.1 of Chrysanthemum lavandulifolium. Lineage (NCBI taxonomy): Eukaryota > Viridiplantae > Streptophyta > Magnoliopsida > Asterales > Asteraceae > Chrysanthemum > Chrysanthemum lavandulifolium. The sequence goes on from CM040239.1 coordinate 51,427,391, forward strand.
ACTAACTCATCTATTTGCAATACTACATGTGCTTCTAGTGCAATGTGTCCTCAGTCTTTTTCAGGTACAATGCTCAATTCAATCAGGAACATCATGACTTGGTTTCCATCAAAAATGAATATTGCTCACTTAGGAGCTATAGCTTGCCAGATTTGATGTACCTCGTACTTTGACTCCTATTCGACTTGAATAAGGACTCGCTCTTTTAAATCTGTGTACAAATTTCTTTCAAAATTTTTTTTAAAAAAAATAAAAAATAAAAATCTAGAAAGATATACAAATCTTTACAAATCTTTCTTACTATTATCAAAAATCATCATTTTAAAAATTTATATTTTAAATCGTTTCACCCAAACAAATAAAAGATATATCTCTTGTTATCGATAACGATCCTAGAAATGTCATTTAATAATGACACGGGATCATAGATGAAGTTCGAACAAAGATATACTCTTGTTTTATCATGGGTAGGTTTAATTCAATCAATGTTCATTGGTGACATTGATTGAGGGGGAGAATTTTACATGTTATCTCGTTTTTCTATGCACCATTGTTGGACATGTATGGTTCTCATATGTATGTCTTGGTCTTGTCTTGTTTCATGGTGTCCTCTGTGTTAGTTTGCTTATCTTATATGTTATCTGTGTCAGTTTGCAATCTGATAAGTTCATGGACTGATAGTGTCTATAAGACATAATATGATAGATAGCGACTTGCTTTTGAAGTAGTAGATTGCGAATTGCTTTTGAAATGATAGATATCAACTTACCTTTAACAGAGTTAGCGACTTGGCAAGTATAATGTGGGTTAGCGACTTGGCAAGTAAAGTCTTAGCGACTTGTTAATTTACTTTGCTAGCGAGTTGCTAGATATTCTCACAAGTACAGGGACTAAAAGTGGCAACTTGGTACTCTTGTAAAAACCTGTTTCTATACCCTAGCGACTTACCATTTAGATTTTATAATTTCAAAAAACTCATAAGTATTCCTTGTGTTGTTCTCTCGTTTCATATTTTCTGCTAGCGATTTGTGTGTGGTAAGATTATGTTAGTCATTTTCTTGTCTCTTAATATAAGGATTATTTGCATCCCCTAACTCATTTTCCTTAATAGATTCACTGATTGATCTTGATCCTCGTCACTTGCTTTCCTCGTTTAGGTTTGTATAATGATTCACTTGTTATATATGGGTTAATGAATTAAGGGTTGTTTGAATTCTCTAGGGTAGATGTAATTTTCCATACTTATATGTATTAAAGAATTTGTGAGCGATATGTTGTAATATCTGTAGGAGGTTCGAGTTGGGTTGTGTTTCTGAAATTGTTAGTGTTTATGGCTTAACTGTACTTGTTCTTAGTAGCGGTTTGATTATGTTGAATGGATTGAGGTGATATGCGTATGATATGCTTGTGTTCTTGGTAGCGACTTACCTGCTATGATAGTGTTCTTGGTAGCGAGTTGGTGTATAAATTGATCATGGCGAGTTGCTATTTCTGAATACATTCAAGTTAGCGACTTAGTGAACTGATTTGTAGCGACTTAGCTTTGTTACTGTTGATAGCGACTTGTCTTTACAAGTTAGCGACTTAGTAATTTTTCATGTAGCGACTTGGCCTTGTCATTTTTGATAGCGACTTGTCTTTACAAGTTAGCGACTTAGTAATTTTTCATGTAGCGACTTGGCCTTGTCATTTTTGATAGCGACTTGTCTTTACAAGTTAGCGACTTGTTGGTTCAATTTTCAAGTGGCGACCTGTTGTAATGATAACGCTACACGCGTCGTTTGGGGTCAAAGGAACTTCCTTTTCTTCGAGCAAGTTTTATAACACCCTAGGCAGTGAACCTAATCGTTGTAGTGTAGTATTAGGGTAAGCCACGGGTATTGATATCGTTCTCTAGGGGAATAGGAATGCTAGTGAGAAGTTACTACGCTAAGGTTGGGGTTGAGGAAGATTATTTTTTTTTATCTTTTTTATGGAATTAGAAAGGTACGAATCTCGGGGTTTGGATTTAGGGGTTGGTATTTCTACCGATTACTCTACTTATCTAATTATCTAATCTAAGGTGTATGTAGTCTATGTCTAATTATTGTGTGCTCGTATGATGGTTTAAAGATGTGTTCACTTAGGTTTTATTACTCCTTAATTATCTCCTATTGATGGTTGAATTGTCACATCCTTATTCTTAATCGCGTTGTGTGTCTAAAGTCGTAGGGTATGCGTTTGTCCCTAACTCTTTGAAACTACCAAAGGGTCTCGTCTACAAAATCTCTAGGAATTATAAACTCTAACTCTAAGGTACTCTTTGGATGGTTTAGCCTACAACTACTCTAGGTGTTATAGTCTAAGGTTCACAAAGATTAATCAAGCATTAACTACACAACGAATGACCTATCGCATTACTAGATCATTAACAATTAAGATAAGAGACAACCAATCAATATTCAATAATCAAGTTTCATATTCCCTAAGCAAACACACAAGTAAATTAGTCGGACATGGAGAACATGCAAGCATACACACAAGTAATTGAAGACATAATTGAATTAACGAAGTAAAACACTTATCTTGATGTAAGATAGGGTTTGGAACCCTAAAATACTGTACAAGACAGCCTTGGTTCGGTTTAGGTTTTACTCCAAAAGACTACACTAAAAGCGAAAATTTGGATTCTATATATAAGATTACAATCGCGGCGTCACCCTTTGATTTGTGGCCTTGCCGGGGTCGCCGTCGTTAGGGTTTCATCTTGGCCACGTGAGTCTTGCGGCGGCGTCACCTTATGCTCGTGACGCCGTCCCTTCGATCTCGGCGCCGTCGGATCAAATCTAGGCCGTCCGAGTTGCGACGACCTACTCTTTTAAAGCGACACCGTCGCTTGAAAATAAGCAATTTAGCTCTTGTATCGTCACAACATGTGCTCCGGCGGCGTTGCGAGATAACACCGACGCCTTCCCTTGTATTTCGATGAGTGCGGTGGCTCGATTCTTGACTTTGGCCATTTTCTTCAGATATCCGCACCTTTTCGTTCAAATAAATGCCATTCCGACAATTTGCCTTCAAGAGACCTAAAAAGTGAAAAGGAACGATATTAAGTAATAACGGATACAAAGTGATCAAATAAGGGCTTAAACGACCCTCAAAAGGTACATTTTAAAACCTTATCAAATATCCCTACACTTGGTATTTGCTTGTCCTCGAAGCAAATGTGCTTTAGCCAATTAATTTATAAGTTAGGGGTCATGAAGCATTGGTTTAAAACAATCCACAACACATATAAGCCCAAAGAAAAGTCATAACAAGCACGGAAATTACATGCTAGCACCTCACATGGGGTGTTTGGGTACTCAGATCTCTCGAGTGTATATGAAATATAACAAGTTGGAAATGGAAGATAAGCACTCATTAACCGGTCCTAGTACATAGATTACCATAGGCTTGAGAATAGATCAAACCTCCATCGCTTTGGCGTAAGCACCTAGGAAAGATTATCAAAGAGGTCTTTAAAGGGTTGTAATGTTAGGCTTACGGTAGGGAAACAAAGGGTTTGGTGGGATAGGCTATTTAGTGTTGGCAAGTCAAAAATCTCTATGTTACAAGCATACCAAGAATGGCGTTGCTAAGCCAAGACTCGACACTCTAAACTCTAGATAACTGAAACAAACAAACATAAATTTAAAGGATAGATATAGGATGGTAGCCCGTATGTTTATTTATTTATTTATTTATTTTTTATTTATTTATTTATTTTTACTCTATTTTTTTTCTTTTTCTCTTTTTCTATTTTTTTTCTTTTTTTTTTCCGATTTTTTTTCATACACTTTTACTCTACCATCCTCTACGGTAACATCAAAATGATAGGGTTTATAGGCACATCCCTACACTTGAGTTTTATTACTCTAACACTAATTTGACCCGAATTGAAAGATCAAAACACTTGGAGTACATCATTACGCAAATAATGGAATTTGAATTAACGTTCCTTCGGTCATTTCATAAACTTTAACTTTTCCCATGAGTCCCAATCGTCCCAAAAGCTGTGTACAAAGGATATGACTCGACTTAGCAACTCATGCAAGCAACTAGATAATTGAACTAAGGGTTTTAGGGTGATAACAATAATGCACTAAAAGTGAGTGCATACAAGGTAGGCTAGGCGATTTGGGTGTACATTTGGGGTTGGGGTGTAAACAATGCTCTTCATTGATATTCCGGAAAACCGAAACATCACGAGAACCGCGAAAAAGATAGGCTACGAGGGTTAACTAGGGGTATCGTGTACTAAAGATGAGTACAAGCAAAGGTGTGGGGAATTACTCAACCGATGTGGAAGAAGTAATTATATTACGGGTATCAAACAAGGTTTATCCTAATGCCTCTTATCATTTATTTATTCCTAACTACACAAGTGTAGTCTTACTAGCGATCTCGGGATGCATCACAAAACAAGTTCTAGAATCTATTATACTACCGGTTCATACTCTAAGCATTAAAGATGAATGCTTTAATTCCTACTAATCTAAGGGTGATCCTAACATTTTGGGTGGAATTTAGGTGGTAAAAGGTTTTTGTGCTAGTCATGCAACTTCCTATCCGTGAGACGCTTTTGTTAAGACTAATGGCCCACTCCTATATGTCATGAAAAAATTTAAATTTGGTGCCAAAATTGCCCTAACCGACATTTTCTCATGGTTTATTACACAAATACAATTGGACAAAGCAAATAGTCAAGGATAAGCATAGTTTCAAAGTTCCCGTTTTATTTTCCCTCCTTACACTTAAAGCGAACATTGTACCCAATGTTCCCCGAAAGTATCAAAGTTATGATAGTAGAAGGTAATAAAAAGCGAAAGAAACTAATACTCCCACGATTAGCTCGGTAGGATCGTGTAAAGTGGTGGTTAAATCCTTTTCAAGAAGAATGTATCGTAAAAAGCTCCTTCCAATCTTATGTATCTTCTTCTTAATAAATTAAACACACACTTGAAGAAAACAAACGAAACCTTGGCGTAAAATCGGTGGTAATAATATATATAAGACCCTATTAAACTAGGATATAATGCTTGTGGAATGGATGTTTCTGATTTTACGGAAAATTAAGACACGAAAATTCTAAAAATTTATAAGTAGCTCGAAAATGAGAAAAAAGTAATTTGTTGTTTTACTCCTTCCGGCGCCGTCGATGCGATCTGACGCCGTCGAGTTATCGACAAAAAGCGGTGCGATTTTACGGAAAAATTCTAGAAAATTTACATCTTTAGAATCGGAAAATTTACGCAAAACATCCATTATGACTCGATACAAGCATTTGACTCGAACAAACACACATATATATCTTTTAATTAATTGCAATTCTCATGTTTACGTTTCTTTTGAAAACGTGTGTAATCCTCCTACACTTATCCTTTATGTAAAATACCTTTATATGCAATTAAGGCGAGGTTAAAAACAAAATAAAACATTTTACAAATTTGAACATGAGAATAAGCAATCAATAAAAGATATATGACACTAACAAGCAAACAATTAAGCATGGGTTGCCTCCCGAGCGCTTTTCTTTATTTATGAGTCTTGTAGCTAGACTCGTAGTCGTGCCATTACGTACCGATATAAGTAAGCCTATCCTTAACAATGTCATAAAGATCAAACTTATCATTTAAGTTCCGAGTAGTACGTTCGGTTCGATATGCCTTTTCAAACTTCTCTCCATCGGGATCATAAATTGTTATCCTAATGTGCCACTCTCCATTACCATCACTAAGCGGTCTATCCCAATCCCACTTATGTTTAGGTTTCTCAATTTTCCACTTATTCATGACAAGGTTTACGGGCAAACTTCCTAGGAACTCGGTCATCTTCCTAAATACTAAGGCGTCCTCGAACGGGTTCACTTCCATGTCCCTAGCTATTTCTTTTTCATGGAAAGTTGCTTTACTAGCAAAGGCTTCATCTAAGTAGAAAGGTCGTTGGGGACCTATGAGGTTCTTATCTATCCAAGGTCCATATCTAGAAGGCGTTCTATCCAACCTAATCTCATGTGGGATTTCCTCTTCCTTGTAGTACGTATGTTTTTTGACATCGTAAATTGACCTAGCACTCCCCTCTCCTACCACTATCTTGGACATCATACAATCGATGATGGCACTAGCGGTAGCTAAGAATCCTCTTCCTACTAGTAATGGGCATGTCGGGTCCTTATTCATGTCTAGCACATGGAAGTCGGCCAAAAGAGTTAACTCTCCTATGTGTACTACCATGTCTTTTATTATCCCTACCAGATATGCAACACTACCTTCCGCTAGACCTAAGATGGTTTCCGTTGGTTTTATCTTTCCTAAGTTAAGGTTTCTATGGAGGGACAACGGAACAAGATTGATGCATGATCCTAAGTCGGCTAGAGCATCGAGAGGTTTGGAAGTTCCAAGCCTACACGGAAGAGTAAATAGCCCGGGATCGTCTAACTTCTTAGGTAGATTATTTCGCACAAAGGCGGACCCGTGTTTTCCAAGTTTAAGTTCTAACTCATATTTTTCTTTTAAAGCATTATAATAAGGCACATGAGCTACGACTTCAAGAACCGGTTTTTCTTGATGGAGTTCCTCGTACTCCTCCTCTAGACTAGGTTTGGGTTCTTGGTTGACGGGTTTCTCAAGAGTAGGTTCTACCAATGGTGCAGAGCATTGGTACCTCATTTTGGATTGCTTGGAACCCTTGTTAATAGCATTTACCGAGTGAACCGTTGGGTGTGAGGGACATGGATGTGCACTCTTCTATGGTGAACAAGAACATGAAGTAGACGAAATCGAATTCACTTTTGGGTTCTTTATAGTATCACTTGGGAGTGCTCCAATTTCCCATTCATTAAAGGCTTTTAAGAGGGCATCAAGCTTGTTTGTCATCTCGCCTTGTCTTAAGCAAATTCGACTTCAAGCTTAGTCAATCGAGTCTCTTGAGATGACATGAATCTAGATACAATTGCCTCAAGATTAGTGGGGTTCCGGTGTTTAGAGAATTGAACCTATTAGGTGGGTGGATGAGCTTTGGGGTGTGCTTGAATTTTGGTTCCACTTAAGGTTAGGGTGATTTCTCCATGAGGGTTGCAAGAGTTTCCTAAGTTGTTTTGTTCGGGCTTGAAAGGGTACCACTTCTCTCCCGCTCCGTCCAGTCGCATGGGCGTAGTCCACAAAGCTTGTTCGGGGAGTCTTGTGCAATCACGAGTGTCATGGGGACCACTACATAACTCACAAGGAAGAGTGATTTTATTCACTTGATGTGAAGACTTAGGATTTTCATAGGAACTCATTAGGAATTTAACTTGATCTTCAAGTTCGATCATCCTACGGTCGGAAGAGTGTGAATCAAATCGGAGGCAAGGAGATTGCCTTAACGGTTTTGGGCAACTCAATGGGGTCATTCCAACTTTCGTTGTCATAGAGAGCAAGGTCCTCTATTATACCCCATGATTCTTCCGCGGTGAGGTCACTAAGTTTTCCACCGGCCGCTTGGTCAATGGATCGCTTGGTGGGGAAGTTGACATGATCATAGAAAAGTTGGACTTGGAGCCAAAGATCAATACCGTGATGAGGACTTTATGAAGTAAGTCCTTGAATCGAGTCCATGCTTCGTAGAGATTCACCTGACGTTGTTGGAACATCAAGATGTCATTCCTAAGCAGTGGTTCTCCGGTGGGAAAAATTGAGCAAGGAAGCGAGAGGTGAGATCATCCCAACTTGAGATGGAGCCGTGATAAGTCGCTCAAGCCAATTACTAGCTTGGTCCCGTGAGAGAATTGGAAGAGGCAGAGCAGCGTGGTCTCCGAGTAGTAGCATCAAGGTCGATGGAATCGACAATTTTAAGGAAATCCTTAAGATGCTGATTAGGATATTCGGAACGAAGTCCATGGAATGCACATCCGTTTTGCACCAACTGGATGGAGTCGGATCGCAGGGCCGTAGTTTAGGCTTGGTCGGGAAGCTCAATGGTGTTCCTAGAGCCTAGGTGGCTTGGTCTCGAGTACTCACCAAGAGTACGGGCTCTTGGCGGGTCATTTGGTAGGTTGATGAATGGTGGTTGGTTATCACCTTCCATGATGAAAAGTGATGGGATTACGAACAAAGGTCACGAAGAAGGGGGATAGACTACGAGAAAGCTAAAAATGAGAAAAATTTACTTGATGGGAATCAAGCAAAGAAACCTAAGCGGGTGGACTACTAACTAGCTATTCTATTCCCGTGGCGCCAAAACTTGATAACGCTTCTGCGCGTCGTTCGGGGTCAAAGGAGCTTCCTTTTCTTGAGCAAGTTTTATAACACCTAGGCGTGAACCTAATCGTTGTAGTGTAGTATTAGGGTAAGCCACGGGTATTGATATCGTTCTCTAGGGGAATAGGAATGCTAGTGAGAAGTTACTACGCTAAGGTTGGGGTTGAGGAAGATTATTTTTTATCTTTTTATGTTTTTTTAGGAATTAGAAAGGTACGAATCTCGGGGTTTGGATTTGGGGGTTGGTATTTCTACCGATTACTCTACTTATCTAATTATCTAATCTAAGGTGTATGTAGTCTATGTCTAATTATTGTGTGCTCGTATGATGGTTTAAAGATGTGTTCACTTAGGTTTTATTACTCCTTAATTATCTCCTATTGATGGTTGAATTGTCACATCCTTATTCTTAATCGCGTTGTGTGTCTAAAGTCGTAGGGTATGCGTTTGTCCCTAACTCTTTGAAACTACCAAAGGGTCTCGTCTACAAAATCTCTAGGAATTATAAACTCTAACTCTAAGGTACTCTTTGGATGGTTTAGCCTACAACTACTCTAGGTGTTATAGTCTAAGGTTCACAAAGATTAATCAAGCATTAACTACACAACGAATGACCTATCGCATTACTAGATCATTAACAATTAAGATAAGAGACAACCAATCAATATTCAATAATCAAGTTTCATATTCCTAAGCAAACACACAAGTAAATTAGTCGGACATGGAGAACATGCAAGCATACACAAGTAATTGAAGACATAATTGAATTAATGAAGTAAAACACTTATCTTGATGTAAGATAGGGTTTGGAACTCTAAAATCTTGTACAAAGGCAGGTCTTGGTTCGATTTAGGTTTTACTCCAAAAGACTACACACTAAAGCGAAAAATTCGGATTCTATATAAGATTACAATCGTGACGTCGCCACTTTGATTTGTGGCCGTGGTCGTCGTCGTTAGGGTTTCATCTTGGCCACGTTAGTCTTGACGGCGTCACCTTATGCTCGTGGCGCGTCCCTTGATCTCGGCGCCGTGCGGATCAAATCTGGGCCGTCGAGTTGCGACGACCTACTCTTTTAAAGCTGACACCGTCAGCGAAAATAAGCAATTTAGCTCTGTATCATCACAACATGTGCTCGGGCGTCGCGGATAACACTGGCCGCCGTCCCATTGTATTTCAAAGATCTGAGTGGCTCGATTCTTGACTTTGGCCATTTTCTTCGTATATCCGCGCCTTTTCGTCCAAATAAATGTCATTCCAGCAATTTGCCTTCAAGAGACCTAAAAAGTGAAAAGAACGATATTAAGTAATAACGGATACAAAAGTGATCAAATAAGGGCTTAAACGACCCCTCAAAAAGGAACATTTTAAAACCTTATCATGTATTAAATTATTTAAGGCGACTTGCTATAATAATCTCATGCTAGCGACTTGGTTCAGAATTTCCTGTAGCGACTTGTTTTGACAATTTACTCTTCGCAACTTGCTATAACATTGTTGTTTAAGCAATTTGTATCTGGTTTCTCTTGTAGCAACTTGATATGACAACTTGTTTTAACAACTGTTATAACATTTACATAATAGTATCTTGTCTCATGAAATTATTTAAGTAGCAACCGTGGTTTTAAATAATTTGATTAAAAACAACTTGTCTCTTGAAAAGCAGTATCAAAAGGAGCTGTTACCTTGAATACTTTCTAATGCCACTCTATCTATTTCAATCTGCTTATGGGAACTCAGTAAAATTTGCTACTTGTTGTCTATGTCATGAGGTTGCATTCAATGTTGCTTATCTAACCATATCTAAACTAACATGCTCTCAATCATTGTTGTTGTATGTGTGTATCCTTAGATCTTCAATGGCAAACACAATCTCATCTGAGAACCCTGCTACTTCTATTCCATCTATAGTTATTACAGACAATGAAATTCTTCTAAAAGACAAATGGGTAAAGATTGGGAAAAGTAACTGTTATGTGGATATGCAATAGTTGCAACAAAATCCAATCCTCAAAGTGTCAATTGATATCCTCAAAAACACAAATTTCTTCAGTGCCCTAACCAAGCAATGCACAATTCCCACCATTTACATACAACAATTTTGGAACACCATTGAATGGGACAAAATCACGACTCATTATACCTGCAAGCTGGATGATAAGGAATTTGTGATCAATTCGGACATTCTCAGCAAGGCCCTTGGAATCACACCCTGTAACCCCACCATACGATCTGAACCTCCACCTAGTGCGGAAGAGCTAATAGTCTTTCTGATTGGTTTGGGTTATCAAGTTGGCATATCAAGGGCTTGACATCATCACCGGACACATGTATCAACCACGGAGAGCAATGACAAGTTCTCAACTTATGCTTATCAGGCAAAACATCAGGGTTTGATAAAGTAAGGATTCCCATCTTGAAAATCCTATGGGGTATCGTCAATGGGGTGAATGTTAATGTATCGAAACGTATATGGGAAGAATTCTCGTTGTCAATGAACACATTTATCTCCGATAGAACAAACTTTTAGAATAAAGGTCAGGGACGAAAGAAAGTAAACAAACTTGTGATTCCTAGCATCAGATTCTCGAAGCTTGTCATCCAGTACTTGAAACAGACTCATAACCTCAACCCTAGGAGTGAATCAGTCCTTCATAATGCCAAGGATGAATTTGTTCTGGGTAACCTTAAATATGTTGCTAAAGGTATGGATAAAGAGATCTTTGGACTGCCAATTCCCGATACTCTTCTCAGCGATATTAAGAAGGCGGTTCACTTTAAATTATACAAGAAAAGGGCTTCCGGATCCACTTTAATGTTGATGTCTCTCCACTCCACCACAACCCAAAGTGCTAAGTCTACTTGAGCTCACGGTCTTCATATCTTTTTTCTTCTAAAGAGGCGTGAAAAGTCACAACCTATCGACACCACAACCCGCGGAAAAGAAAGAAAAGGAAGTGAAATGGAAATATTGAGGCGGGGTTTCTAGGGTATCTGAGTTTGATTGATGAAGTTGATGTTGCACTACAACTAGGAATCAAGCAAAGCCTAGAAAGTCGAATGTGAGACCACCGGTTGGAGGTGTTGTGTTAAGAGAACTGAACCGATGCCACGCCAAACAACACCAACCACACCAATCACAAAAGACAAAGGGAAAGGGATGTTGGTGTAGATGCCGAACAAAATTGCTCACATGCTTCTAGCCTTCTCCTCTTCACCATCAAGAACTACCACTCAATTTGGTGAAGAAAAGAAGTGTTGAATCATCTTGACTCAGAACGATCTGGATTGGAAAAGGAGGTATCCGAAGCACAAGAAGAAACTCCTGCATCAAGTGATACCCAATCTGATCAAAATGTTGATGAAGAGTTGCAACAAGACTCACATGAGAACCTTGAGTCAAAATCTGATGAGACCAGGCACTTGGAAGAACCTAATATGTCTACTGATTCTCTACCCTCATTGAAGAATCTAGATATAGACTTCTCCTTCGGTGATCAGTTTATAAATGACAAACCTTCAGACACTGAGACTCTGAAGCAAGGTAATGAGAAAGAGGAAGTAGAATCCATGTACACCGTGGACATACAACAAGACACCTCGACCATCCCGCCTATGTCAGCACCACCTCATACAACCGTACTTCCACCACCCAAACCCGCAAATGATCCATCAGAAGTCATCATCATCAGTGAAACCATCACGCCTCCTGCCTCACCACCTCCTGCTTCACCGCCTCCAGTCAAAACTATTGAGCAATTACTTGAAGAGGCTATGACACGTATTGCAACCATTGAGAAGCATTTTCCTATCGTCGTCAATAATCTTGATAGTCGGGTAAAAAAAACTGGAGAATATTAAACTCAATGAGATTGTTACAAAGGCAATAGAAGCTGATATCAAAGATGCAGTTGAATGGGATATGAAGGCTCCTTTACTTCAACGATTCAAAGACTTGCCAATCTCGGATATGAGATCAGCTCTCTCTGAAAGAATGTATGAAGCAGGAGAGCATATGGACGATACGCATAAGAAATTATACGAAGCACTCAAGGAATCAATGAAACTTGATAACTATCAGGAGTTTGTGGAGGATGTTCGAGAAAGAGAAGGTAAGAAGAAAAGAAAGACTGCTCTGATGAAATCAGCTGATAAGTCTGGAGGTCCCAAGCCACCACCACCTCCTTCACCTCCAACTGGAGGAGCTGGAACTTTTGGGGCTGAAGGACCTTCCAATACAACCTTTGCACCTCCACCATGACCAACATCATCACCACCAAAACCGTCCAATCAATCTAGTCCATCCGGAGATAAGGAAACTCAGAAGAAATCTGCAGCTTGGACCACGGTTGATTCAAGGTTCACACCCACATTCTCTTCTATTCCTGATGATCAAATGCTTCATGAAGAATCGTATGTCATGGTAGAGTCGAATCGATGACGATGATGCATCCACCAAGCATATCCCCAAGCCATCGAAGATGATTGGTTTGATGCATCGTGTCGGTGAGCGCTAACCCATCTAGAGTTGCACCTTTAAAGACATAATTCAAAGGCGGCTCACCAAGAGAGACCTCATACTCAAAGAACCTTCATGGTCCATCCCAGAGACTGACACGATGATTCCTGATAACAACTGGGCATCAACTATCACCAATAACTATGAAGCCCCAGCTGAAGACTCTCTTCTGCACTTCACTTGTGATATGGAAAGCTTCATTAAGTGGTTTTGTGAACAGAAGATAATCTCGTCCATCACTCCAAAGGATCTTGAAGGACCAGCTTTGAAATTGTCAAGGTGTTTCACTCAGATGCCAATCAGCTCCAATACCAAATGGAAGAATGCCATAAGATGCTGAATGATCAAGTCAGTGAGCAGATTAGTCGTTTCAATGTGAACAAGCCTCTTCCTCTTGGTGGTGAACCCGATCAAATGACTATTCGATCAATTCTTCTTCACCATGACTTGGATTATCTATGTGCTAGTTCTCTTGAAGGAGACCGACTCTATCAATTTCAAAGATGAAAATTGCTACCTACTCGATCAAGGTCTTGAGCAGGATGGTTCCGGATCAGTGCAGGCGGATAAAGAACAAGAGTATGACATTGCTTTGCCTATTACGGGATTTCACATTGGTGGTTCAAGAAGAAGAAATTATACATTGATAGACATAGTGCCAAAAGAGTCGCAGAGTATTCGATCAAAGTGCGAATTCTAAGTGTTGTCGGTGCGAGATCTTCCCTATCCATGGCTATGATTATCTTAAGAAGATCATTCTTAGAAAAGACCGGAAAGATCATGTTATAGAAGAAACGACTTGAACATCTCTGGCCAAATGACTTGAAGATCTCTATCTCTTGAACATCCAAGGACATCTTGATCATCCGCCATCCGTAAGAAAAAGGCTCTCTATCTTCTAGTCAACCTTTGGATCGGGGCTTAGTCATTCGAAAAGGGTTGAGGATTCTCACTAGGAATGGAAAGCTACGGACTGGGTCAACCTTACAAGGCATGATGGGATGCCTCGGAAATGAATTTAAATCACGACTATAGAGTTCTTGACACCCCTAGAGCCGTCCTCTTCACCGACAGATACGGGTCTCGCATGCTAATGAGACTGTGCGAACTCTTCAAATTCAGTGATGGTACTCTCAAGATGGTCGAAGAAGAATTGAACTCTAGAGTGAAAGAAATCAAAATTGATCTGAAGCCATGGAACAAAACAAAATTCTGGTCTGATGAGGATTTGAAGAGGTGTGAAGATTTCATTGCTGCGATCGGGTGAAGACTTAAGACTCGAAAGATCTTCCGCAGCCTTGAAAGTTTTGTTGGTGGGAGACTTCGTGAAGGTCATTACAAACTGCTTCAAAGAACTGAATGAAGATATCTTCCGGAAGTAGTTTATGTTTTGTATTTTGATGTGTAAAAAGTGGTGTATGTACTATAAAAACTATAATGAATGTAATAGTGATAGGTTATGTATTGTGGTTTCCTTTTTATTTAAAAGGGAACTTGATGTTAATCCACTTGGATCATATAAAACCGGACACGGTTTTCTCCAACAAATGTTTTGTTTCATACATATTTAAATCATTGAGATCCAAAATCTCAAAGTTTGAAATTTTGATCGGGGGGGAGAAACTGTGATATAAATATGAAAGATGATAAAAGATGACCATTTTTGTCTCAAAGTGCATACTGCTCTCTAATATGTGCTAAACTATTTTCGAATCTCGAAGCATATATTAAGGGGGAGAATTTCAAAACTAATACAAATCTTCAAGGTACAAAGATTTCCATGTTTTAACATAAAGTACCTTGATTGAGTTTTAAATGGTTTCTTAATGGATTTTGTGATCGTGGATGTACTTCAAATGAACTCTTTCCTCTATGTGATAAAATGATTTCAAATATCCTACGCACATATTAAGGGGGAGAATTTACCAAGAAAATCAAATGGCTTTTTCTATGAAAATTGTGATCAAAGAAAATATTTCAAAGTCCTCTTGCCTACATGTGCTAAACAATTTCTAAATCATATGCACATGTTGAGGGGGAGGTTTTCTAAATGATCAAAACTATTAAGACACAAAATGTTTTGATATTTTATCACCAGTACCTTGATTGTTTTTCCAAATGATTTTTCAATTGGTTTCGAGAAGAAATGAACAATACCAAAAGACCGACCAATTTACTTTATGCATGGTGTTATAAGGATGGTTAGGTTATGTATTTGTTCCCACGATCCACCAGAGCCGGAGGGATCTACCCAGGGACAATCCACTAGATAGTGTAGAGTCCTTAGGTATGATGAAAAAAGGAGAATAAGTGAGAAATGGGAAGAGTGCGGACTGAGACAGAGCTAGTACTGGAATAAACCCAACAAAGTTCTAGTAATGAAGTCTCGATAAGCACTGAAGGGGTTGAAGAATGAAAAGGAAATGAATGTGAAAGGGTGAAAAGAAATTGCCTCCAATAATTCAACCTTAGGCGTAAACCGGTTCAATTCATATGCTCTTGGTGGTTACCAAGGTAACACCGTATTGAAGACAAGACGTCATGGACCCAAAGGTCGCCTTTGCACTACAACTTCCCAAGCTACTCAGTGCCTTTTAAAAGGACTTGTTTCATTCTCACGGAGCAGACATTATCTATCAACTTTCTCTTAGAGTTTGTTGATATTGAAGAATGAGACCTTCTCCCTAGTCTCCAATATAGGAAACCAAATTTTCACAATTGAGTCTAGAGCCACGAGATCATCAACAAATCTCTTTAGGACACAATCAATGAAGACTCTCTGTTTCACACAATGTGGAAAGAGATATTATATCTTATGAGTCCTACGCATTATTCTTGTGGTATTGCCAGACATCTGAGTGATATGCAAACATATTCACAATGAAGATGGAAAGCCTTCTAGAGCCAATGATGAGTGTCTAAATACTCATCATTTTTGTTCCAGTTAAACTGCAAAAACATCTGAAAACACTTAGAAATGCATCAAAATGATAAAAATATCACAAATAAGTGTTTTATGTGTTTTAAATGCAAAAATATCAAAATCTGGTGAAAAACGTATCAAGTTTGCATAATTGGCAGTTTTAGTCCCCCAAGTTTCAAAAGTTGTCAAAAACAGTCCCTGGTAAAACCAAATAAAGAAAAATATCATTTCAAGTCCCTAGGGATTCCTAAGTTGTCAAAATTGGTCCTTGAGATTTAAATTTACAAAATTACAACTTAGGTCCCTAAACTTTCAAAAATGTCAAGTTTAGTCCTTGGAAATTTGAAAATGTCAAAACTAGTCCTTGTACTATTGGAACTTGTCAGTTTTGGTCCTTATGTGAACTTTGGTATATTGGCAGTAATGGTCCTTCAAGAATTGGAAAATTGCATTTTGGTCCTTATCATAACTAAACTAAGCCCTGTCAAAATGGAATTGGACCCCTGCCACTTATCCCTTTTGACCCCCTGTCATATCCCTTTTTGAACCCCTGGTCAACCAAAGTCAAACAATAGCCCTTTTCCCTCCCACCGTCCAACTGCTTATCTTCCCACTGATGAACTCGTAAAACACAAGCCCTCTCCCATCACCTTTTCTCCTTTCCTCCACCCTCATCATCACAACCCACCACAATAAATGCCACCCCCCCCTAGTTGCTAGTTTCAGAGCCCTACAGGTCAAAACTACTTTTCCCGCCAAAAAACGTGGACGGCCTAGATTACTCAAAACTCATCCATTGGTCAAGCTTAGAGGTGGGATTTGCTCAGAAGGACACGTGGAAGCTATCTAGTGTATAAAAGAGGAAGAAGAAGGAAGAGAGAGTAGTACTTAGTTTTTAATATTTATGTATGTCGTTTTTAATTTCTAAAAACTTTCCAGTTTATGTTTAAGCTTTGAAAGACTTTGTAATTGTATTTCAGTATAATAAATACTTGTTTCCATTTTCAATTTCATAAAAAGTTTACGAATTCAGTTTATGAAGTTTTTTGAGCCGAAAATCTCAAATTTAGCCAAGGTTGTTTGTGTTTGTTCTCTAGGACTCTAAAGCTCATATAAGCTCTTACAAAAGCTTTTCCAAGCTTTAGAATCCTTAAAACAAAGCTTATATTCAAAATAGAAAAATCTCAAAATACCAAAAAATTAGTCAAAAATAAAAATCTGTGGAAATGGAGATCGAGTCAGCGAGGGTAATATTTGGATTGATTATGGTTTAGAGCTTATTGGTAAGCTATAGGGTGATTCTCGAGACCATGGTTCTCTATTTTGTGCATGAACTCATCTTGTAAGCAATTTCTTTGAAATTTGCATTTCTAGTAATAGTAATCAAATCTTTGTAATTCTAGTTTAAACACGTCTAAAATAGTTAATGTAAGTTAATTAATAGCTTACTTGGATTAAAATCTTGTTTTAGTGTTTAAATGCTCAAAACAGTCCTCAAAAGGGTGTTTGAATTTGCAAGAGAAAGCGTGTTTAAGTTTGTTAAAGCTTTTGTTATTAATTGATACATGTTATATTAGGTTAATATATCTCAAGCAACAAAGAAAACTAGTCCTAGTTTAGTAAAAGTCAAAATAGCTTATAATCTTAATTTGCATATCACTGTTAAAATTTTAGATTACTATTCTCATCAAATTAGCTTAAAACTTGTTACTCTAGCTTAATTTCACCTTATCCTAGCTTATTATAACATATTCAGTCATTAGAATCGATTTAAAGTTCATAAAAGTCAACATAGTTCATAATATAAAAAGTCAAAATTTTCCAATAGCAGTTTTTGAATAAAATGAATAATTTTATATAGGACTCAATATTAAGATTTAGCTTAAATCCTTTTGGGATAGTAAAATTTAGCTGTTTAACTTAATTAGAAAAATAGTAGCTTATAATTACTTAGCTTTTAGACCGCTTATTTCTTTGTATCTTTCAAGACCTTTTCAAAATCATGCTCGTGCACCGCTGAGCCACCTAGCTTCACAAGCTCTCACAGAGCTCATTATTGAGTACTAGCTTGTGTCCATTAGCTTTTGAGAAGCTCACTAGTGACTCAAGGTTACAAGTGCTTATTTTCCATTCTTAGCTTATTTAACTAGCCTGCTAAGTACTTTTTATTTTGTCCATTTCATACAGTCCACTGAGCATTCAGTGTTTAGCCTATTTTTCAAAAGCTCATTACAAGCTCATCAGTGAACTTTATAGTGAGATCTTTAGCTTTTTAGAAAGTTCAGTTGGTCTACTTGTTAGTTCCAGTATTAATTTTCATTTCCTAGCTTATTTAGGTGCTTAAAAATAAGTTAGAAGTTGCCTAGAAAACTAAATAGTTCACTGAGTAAACAGTGTAGCTTTTGCTTATTTGGAGCTTAATCAGTGCTTAATTCTTAGTTTATTTGCTTTTCCAGTTTTCATTTTAGCCTATAATCAGTTCCCTAGCTTAATTCTAGTTTAACTTGTGCTTATTTTTAGCTTTTTAGCCATCTTAGCTTAATCTTGTGCTAATTCCAATTTTTTACTAACTGTTAAGTATTTTCACCTTATTCTTAGCTTATTAGTGATTTTTACAAAAAGTTATAGTTTTATAAATTGCTTATCTTACTGTTCTTAATAAGTTTGTAAAAAGAAAAATCGAAAAAAAAATGTTTTGCAAAAAGGTGGGGAGGCAGGCTCGAACCTGAGACCTCCCACCTTTGAGAGTGATAGTTGTGTACCTGGATACCAGTTGCCCTTGGGACTTGTCTCGTTCATATCTTGCAAAATCTAATATATAACCACTCTTTGTCAATTAAGCTCATACGAACATATTAGCTTATTTGTAGCTTATTTAAACCAGCTTTTTCACCCTTTGTATTTTTCTTAGATTAGTATTGTTAATAAGTATTTTATAAAAAAGTTTCAGATTTTTCCGAATAGTTTTAGTATTTTTAAACATTTAATTAGTGTTTAATAGTATTTAATTCATAATAAAAAATATAAAAGTCAAAAAATATAATTCTTTTTCTAAAATTTTCTTTTGTCATTTAGCACGTAAGAAAATTGTTTTACATTCGTGACCCTTTTATTTCACAAATTTTACGTTTTGCTTGCACTTCGCGTAATTTTAGAAATAACGCTCGTTTTCATTTTAAGTCACGTTTTAGGTAATTTTAGTTTACGTTTCAATTAAAATAGTTTATTTAAGTTATTTTGTTTTATAAAATCTAAAATCAAAAACATCATTTTGCAAATAGTGATAGCGTTTATTTAATATAGTTTATCTTTTAATTTCCTTTAATTTGCATTTAAGCCCTGTAATTTACAAAACTTTTCTTTAGGCATAAATAACTCAAAATCCTTCGATCACTATCCTTAGTGATTATTCGACATCCGATTGTGTTCAACACCATTCATCCTCTGTGGGACTTAACGACCCGGAATCCATCAGATTCTCACGATCTAAATTGCATTTGGTGTTTGAACTATTTTAAGTTCCTTACGGTTGGTCATTCACAAGTGGCTAGCTTGCGTGAGAAAACTTGACGGTTTTGCACCAATCAAATTTTGGCGCCACTTGCTTGGGAGGTCAGTAAGCGTGTTCTAAGCATTTTTCAGACCCGTACTTGCATATATACCACCTTTTGTAGCAGTTTTTTGTAAAGTTATAACAAAATCAAAAGTTCATTAACACTTTTCCTAAAGTGTTAAAAACATAAACAAAATATAAAAGCAACAAAACAATCGTAACGTTTTCTAGCTTGTGTTTCTTTTAAGGTGATTCTTAAAGAAATACGATTTGGTTAAACGAGACGATACCAAAAATATTTGTCCAAAAGTTTTAAACCATCGGACAAATCTATACCTACGTCTTTTCGGTGGTACTTAATATATACATAAAATCAACCACCGCAAATCAAGGCGGTACACCTACTAACCGGGGGTGTGACCATAATAAGTTCCCGAACAATGATTTAAAACTTGCCTTTGTGTCCTTGTGATTTGGTGTACCTTTTTCAAAGAAGCCATTTCATTTGTGATTATTGGTTAAGTTCACTTGTCGTTTTGCCTCGCATTTGTTTTGAAAAGCGATTTTATACTTAGTGCATGCGCACTCGTTCTTCGATTCTACAAGTCCTTTGTCGGAGCTTGCAAATATTCCTCGTGAGCGTGAGGGCGTTCGCTCTTCGGTAGTGGTGAGGAACGTCTACCACCACCACCACCGCCATAATGGCGGAAGACAAGCCGATGAATGAGCTTCTCCAAGCACCCATCGAGGGTTACGGAGATGCTATTGTTGTCCCAGCCATCGTGGCCGATACTTTTGAGCTCAAAACCGGGTTGCTTAATCTAGTAACAAGCCAATTCTATGGTTTTGGCGGGATGATCCTCATGCACACATTCGATGGTTTAACAAGATTGCATCTACCATCAAATACAAGAATGTCCCACATGAAGCAATTAAGTTTCTTATTGTTCCATTCTCTCTAGGGACAAGCCGGAATTGGCTTGAGAAACAACCCCTCGTTCCATTGAGACATGGGAAGATCTAGTCACAAAGTTTGTTAGCGAATTCTATCCTCCATCCCGAACTACAAGTCTTAAGAATGAGATAATGAAATTCTCTCAAAGATTTGATGAATCATTCGGGAGGCATGGGATCGTTACAAAGAATTGCTCATAAGTGTCCGCATCATGGTTTTACCGAGTTAATGCAAATGGATACTTTCTACAATGGTCTCAACCGGACTAACCAAGACTCTCTAAATGCCTCCGGAGGTAATTTCTTGAGCAAGACCACAAAAGAAGCCTTGCAAATCATTGAAAACAAGTCCCGTGTCCGTCCTTTCCGCAAAGACATATCGACTCGATCGATGCGGACCTTCTACTTCATCTCCGTGAGTACATCTAGCACCGATGCTAAGATTGACAAACTCACGAGATATTGTTCGAGCTTTGGTTCTTGCTAACCAAAGAAAGTCACTTTCACACAAACACCATCATATGGTGAAGTGAAGAAAGTTGAAGTTTGTGTTACTTGTGGTGGTCCTCATGCATACTACAATGTCTCGCCACCGATGGTAGTCCGTTTGAAGCTAATGCTATAGCGGTACTTCAAATCAAGGAGGTAATCAATACCGTCCTCAAAATGAACCAAACTACCGTGCTAATACTTATCGAGCACCACCGGTTTTAACGAATCCTAACCGGAATCGTAACCAACCTAGAATGAACCAAGGTTATCAAAACCAAGGTAATTTCTATTAGGACCCAATCAAGGTTTCCAACATCAAGGAAACCTTAATCACAACACTTTCAATCGAGGGAATCAATTTCAGGAAATATGAATCCTAATCAAGGGAATTCGCTATAATCGGAACATCTGACCTCAAATTATCCTCCACCTCCTCCCGTGTCAACATCGATGAGCTTTTAAAGCAATTCATGAAGACTCAAGAGGAGACAAGCAGTTGTTGGTCACCGGATCATTTGAATTAAAGAAGTCTTTAAATGATCGACCGCGGGCTCGGTACTTTACCTAGCAACACGATCGCTAATCCGAGGGGCGATGCAAAGCGATCACAACCGTAGTGGTACTTCATATGATGGACCCGCTATTCCTACTACCTCTTCTTCTTCTCTCCCAAGGTAGTGGAAAGTGAACACGAGGCGACAAAGGACAAGGAACTTCCTACTAATAACGGAGGTACCAAAGATCGTCCATCCTCGGGTTGTCCGAAACAAATCCAATCCAGAGTTGTTTTGAACCTCCGTAGCTCCCATTGAAAATACCAAATCCAAATCTTCTATTCCTTACCCATCACGTTTGAGCGAGCAAAGCTCCGCGAAAAAGCCGGTCATCGAATGGACAAATTTTTCAAATTTTCCAAGAATTACATTTTGACATAAGCTTTATGGATGCTATCATGTTGATGCCCAAGTTTGCATCAACTCTCAAACACATGTTAGCGACAAGGAAAAGTCGTTTGAAATGGCAAAACTCCTTCAACGAGGCGCTCTGCGATTATCTTGAAAAGCTTCCCGAGAGCTTGGAGATCCCGGAAAATTTCTCTTACCTTGTGTATTTCGGGGAATGGTTGAATGCTTTGCCTTAGCCGATCTTGGTGCAAGCATAAACACGATGCCTCATTCAAGATGGAAGAAACTTTCTCTTGGGACCTTACTCCTACATGCATGACTCTCGAGCTTGCGGATCGTACAATATCCCGTCCTCTTGGAATTGCAGAGGCGTATTTGTAAAGTAGGAAAGTTCCATTTTCCGGTGACTTTGTAGTTGTTGATTTCGATCTTGATCCACGGGTTCCTCTCATTGTTGGAAGAGGATTCACGAGAACGGGCCGTGCTCTCATTGATGTATTTGAGCAAGAAATCACATTACGTGTTGGTAATGAAGTCATCACCTTTAACCTTGATCAAACTTGAGGTACTCCGCAAACTATGATTACGAGCTCGGTTAACCGAATAGATATCATTGATGTTGCTTCGAAGAGTACTCTCAAGAAGTTCTTGGTTATTCTCATAATTACGTGAGTGGGATCCCACCACATCTTCTCAACCTATCATAGCCAATTCTACTCCTTCTCTCACTCCGTTTGAGGCGACTTCATCTTGGAAGAGATTGAAGCATACTTGGCTAGTGATTACATTCCATGGGAAATTGATCACGCTCCAATTGACATCGAGGGGACATACTTCTCATTGAGAAATGCTTAAAGATGATCACTCATCAACCCCCATACTAGTGATGCAATTCCGAAGAGATTAATCACCATGAGATTAATCCGGAGGAGATATTCTTATTCTTGAGAAGTTGTTAAATCAGACACTTCTCCTCCACTCCTCCCGCCGAGCTTCATAACAAGGAAGTCAAGTCGGTTGAGAAAATCAAGAATTTCAAGTCGAACTTAAGGACTTACCACCTCATCTTGAGTATGCATTTCTTGAAGGTGATGATAAATTGCTCATTATTGCTCGAGATTTGAGTAAAGATGAAAAGATCGCTCTCATAAAGGTCTTGAAGTCACACAAGCAAGCAATTGCTTGGAAACTCTCCGACATTAAGTGGTATCAACCACGAGTTTTGTACTCACAAAATCTTGATGGAGGATGACTTCAAACCAATGAGCTTCAACATCGAGAAGAGTAAATCAAAAATCCATGATGTTATCAAGCAGGAGGTTATCAAACTTCTTGATGCGAGGATTGATTTACCCAATCTCGAGATAGTCCTTGGTTAGCCCAATTCAATGTGTTCCAAAAAGGGTGGCATAACTGTTGTCACGAATGAAGAAAACGAGTTAATTCCAACTCGACCGGTTACGGGATGGCGTGTGTGTATTGACTATCGCAAGTTAAACGAAGCCACCCGTAAAGACCATTTTCCTCTACCCTTCATGGATCGATGCTTGAGAGATTAGCGAGGAACGAATACTATTATTTCCTTGATGGTTTCTCGTGTTACTTCGATCCCCATTGATCCACGGGATCAAGAGAACCACATTCACCGCCCATACGGAACTTTTGCCTACAAACGATGCCTTTTGGCTTATGTAACGCCCCGCATCGTTCCAACGATGTATGATGGCCATATTCCACGACATGATCGGGAAACAATGGAGGTGTTTATGGATGACTTCTCGGTCATTGGGGACTCATTTCAGACATGTCTCCCATTTAGACAAAATGCTAAACGGTGTGAAGACACCAATCTCTGTCTAAATTGGGAGAAGAGCCACTTTATGGTCAAAGAAGGCATAGTCCTTGGCCATAAGATTTCAAAAACGAGATTGAGGTAGATAGAGCAAAAGTCGATGTTATTGCTAAAGCGCTTCATCCTACTACCGTCAAAGGTATTAGGAGTTTTCTTGGTCATGCCGGTTTTATCGTAGATTCATACAAGATTTTTCTAAAATCGCTCGACCTATGACCCATCTTCTTGAAAAAGAAGCTCTTTTATCTTCTCACCGAGTGCATCAAGCTTTTGAAACATTAAAGGAAAAGCTTACGGAAGCACCCATTCTAGTTGCCCCGACCGGATTTACCCTTTGAGCTCATGTGCGATGCAAGTGATTTTGCTATCGGTGCGGTCTTGGGCAACGAAAACCAAGCATTTTCACCTATCCACTACGCAAGTAAAACTATGATCAAGCTCAAACCCATTACACCACTACGAGAAAGAATTATTAGTGTGGTGTATGCGTTTGAGAAATTTCGCCATACCTTATATTGACCAAATGCGTGGTGTATACGGATCACTCGGCTCTCAAATATCTCTTTGCAAAACAAGATGCAAAGCGAGATTGCTCCGTTGGGTTCTCCTCCGCAAGAATTTGATATCATTATACGCGATAAAAAGGAGCCGAGAACCCGGCTCACGATCATCTATCCTGCCTAGAAAACCCTCACCAAGATGTGTTCGAGAAAAGGAAATAAATGAAACATTTCCTCGAGACACTCAATGCGGTTTCTTTTCGTGGAAATTCTACTACCCCATGGTTTGTCGACTTCGCAAATTACCATGCGGGTAACTTCATAGTGAAAGGGATGTCGTCCCAGCGTAAAACAAATTCTTTAAAGATGTTAAACATTACTTATGGGACGACCCTACTTATTCAAAATCATGCGGATCAAGTCATCCGACGGTGTGTTTATGGACAAGAAGCTCTTGACATTCTCAAAGCTTGCCATGCCGGACCCACTGGGGCCATCATAGTCCAAACTACACCGCCAAAAGGTGTTTGATTCCGGTTTTATTGGCCCACTATCTATAAGGATGCCCATGAATTTGTCAAAGCTCGCGACGCTTGTCAACGTCATGGAAATATCTCACAAAGAAATGAAATGCCGCAAAACGCCATTCAAGTGTGTGAGATTTTTGACATCCGGGCATTGACTTTACGGGCCATTTCCTTCTTCTCATGGTAATAAGTACATACTCGTGGCGTTGACTATTTGTCAAAATGGGTTGAAGCTAAGGCTTTGCCTACCAACGATGCCCGAGTTGTCGTGAAATTCTTGAAATCTCTTTTGCTAGGTTTGGAACCCATGAGCCATAATCGGTGATCGTGATGCGATTTACGCAATGACCGGTTTGAAAGAGTCATGCGAAGTATGGTGTAACTCACCGCCTCTCTCACGATCACCCCAAACAAGTGGGCAAGTAGAAGTTTCCAACCGGGATTAAAGAATTACGAGAGGACGGTTGGCGAAAACCGTGCCTCTTGGTCGGATAAGCTAGATGACGACTGGCCTTCCGACGACTTTTATAAAACACCCATCGGTGTACTCCATACAAGCTTGTGTACGGAAAGGCGTGTCATCTGCCGGTTGAGCTTGAGCACAAGGCATACAGGCCTTGAAACATGCCAACTTCAATATTCGACAACGGTGATCACAGAAAGTTCAAATGAATGAATTAAATGAACTCCGTGATCAAGCATACGAGAACTCTTTGATCTACAAAGAAAAGACAAAGAAGATTCATGACTCTAAAATCAAAAACAATTTTCAACGTTGGTGATCGAGTCCTTCTTTTCAATTCAAGATTGAAGATTTTCTCGAGAAAGCTTAAGTCCCGTTGGTCTCGTCCATTTACTATCACTAAGGTTTATCCTTATGGCACCATTGAGTTATCTCACCGATGGTCCAAATTTTAAAGTGAATGGTCATCGATTAAAGCATTACTTTGGAGAGGACATTCCTCCGTGGTTGTCCCGGATCTACAAACTTTCCCATGAACCAATGAATGTGGGGATCGAGTCAAGCTAGCGACTGGGAATCAAAAACAAGAGTATGCTACATGGGTTTTCACCGTGTGTACCACCACAGTGTGGGGAGTTGCCCATTGTTGTATATAAGAGTTTCATCAAAAAAAAAAAAAAAAAAAAATCTTGCTAAAATAATGGCCGTAGTATTTCCTTTTCGTTCTATGTTTCGCATAATCGCTGGTACTTTGAATATTGAGGCAATATTCATTTCTAGTGTGGGGGAATTTCACGAATTTTATCATGTAATTATACCGCCTAATTCCCCATTTTGGCCAAATTTTTTTTGAAGTAAGTGTTTTTGCACTTACTCAACTTATGGTTATCGATCCTTGTCTAATAAACAAAAGGATTGGCTAATCCAGAGCAAACGGCTCTTGGTAAAGATATCTCAAATCCGTTGACGGCTTGCAATTTGCCCAAAATTGTATGGTATTCACTCACCATATCCTTAAAAGTGAAGAGTTGGCTAGCCCGCAAGTTTATGGCTTGTGGTAAAGGCGCTTGGAAAACCATAATTGGTAATCACCACCAAAGATATATTATCTAAGAGTTGGCTAGTCCGTATAAACGGCTTCGGTAAAGACAAATCAAACCGTTGAAGTCGGTGATTTGCTCAAAATCATTTGGTTATCGGTGTACCAAGGTTCTTACTTGAATCGAAACATTTGGCTACTCCGTAAGTAATGGCTTTTGGTAAAGAGATGAAATCCATTAATTTTTCTCAAAACATTGCTAGGACTAGCAATATCTTAGTATGGGGATTGATGAGTGTCTAAATACTCATCATTTTGTTCCATTAAACGCAAAACATCTCGAAAACACTTAGAAATGCATCAAAATGATAAAATATCACAAATAAGTGTTTTATGTGTTTTAAATGCAAAATATCAAAATCGGTGAAAACGATATCAAGTTTGCATAATTGGCGCTTTAGTCCCCAGTTTCAAAAGTTGTCAAAAACAGTCCTGGTAAAACCAAATAAAGAAAATATCATTTCAAGCCCCTAGATTCCTAAGTTGTCAAAATTGGTCCTTGAGATTTAAATTTACAAAATTACAACTTAGGTCCCTAAACTTTCAAAAATGTCAAGTTTAGTCCTTGAAATTTGAAAATGTCAAAACTAGTCCTTGTACTATTGGAACTTGTCGCTTTGGTCCTTATGTGAACTTTGGTATATTGGCGAGAATGGTCCTTCAAGAATTGGAAAATTGCATTTTGGTCCTTATCATAACTAAACCAAGCCTCGTCAAAATGGAATTGGACCCCGCCACTTATCCTTTTGACCCCCAGTCATATCCCTTTTTGAACCCCTGGTCAACCAAAGTCAAACAATAGCCCTTTTCCCTCCCACCTGTCCACTGTTTATCTTCCCACTTGACTGCAACTCAGGCAAAACACAAGCCCTCTCCCATCACCTTTTCTCCTTTCCCTCCACCCCTCATCATCACAACCCACCACAATAAATGCCACCCCCCCCTAGTTGCTAGTTTCAGAGCCCTACAGGTCAAAACTACTTTTCCCGCCAAAAAACGTGGACGGCCTAGATTACTCAAAACTCATCCATTGGTCAAGCTTAGAGGTGGGATTTGCTCAGAAGGACACGTGGAAGCTATCTAGTGTATAAAAGAGGAAGAAGAAGGAAGAGAGAGTAGTACTTAGTTTTAATATTTATGTATGTCGTTTTAATTTCTAAAACTTTCCGCTTTATGTTTAAGCTTTGAAAGACTTTGTAATTGTATTTCAAGATAATAAATACTTGTTTCCATTTTCAATTTCATAAAAGTTTACTTAATCAGCTTTATGAAGTTTTTGAGCCGAAAATCTCAAATTTAGCCAAGGTTGTTTGTGTTTGTTCTCTAGACTCTAAAGCTCATATAAGCTCTTACAAAAGCTTTTCCAAGCTTTAGAACCTTAAAACAAAGCTTATATTCAAAATAGAAAATTCTCAAAAATACCAAAAATTAGTCAAAAATAAAAATCAGGAAATGGAGATCGAAGTCAAGCAGGTAATATTTGGATTGATTATGGTTTAGAGCTTATTGGTAGCTATAGGACTGATTCTCGCACCATGGTTCTCTATTTTGTGCATGAACTCATCTTGTAAGCAATTTCTTTGAAATTTGCATTTCCTAGTAATAGTAATCAAATCTTTGTAATTCTAGTTTAAACCTGTCTAAAAATAGTTAATGTAAGTTAATTAATAGCTTACTTGGATTAAAATCTTGTTTTAGTGTTTAAATGCTCAAAACAAATCCTCAAAAGGGTGTTTGAATTTGCAAGAGAAACCGTGTTTAAGTTTGTTAAAGCTTTTGTTATTAATTGATACATGTTATATTAGGTTAATATATCTCAAGCAACAAAGAAAACTAGTCCTAGTTTAGTAAAAAGTCAAAATAGCTTATAATCTTAATTTGCATATCATCGTTAAAATTTTAGATTACTATTCTCATCAAATTAGCTTAAAACTTGTTACCTAGCTTAATTTCACCTTATCCTAGCTTATTATAACATATTCATCATTAGAATCGATTTAAAGTTCATAAAAGTCAACATAGTTCATAATATAAAAGTCAAAATTTTCCAATAGCGCTAATAAAATGAATAATTTTATATAGGACTCAATATTAAGATTTAGCTTAAATCCTTTTGGGATAGTAAAATTTAATGTTTAACTTAATTAGAAAAATAGTAGCTTATAATTACTTAGCTTTTAGACTGCTTATTTCTTTGTATCTTTCAAGACCTTTTTCAAAATCATGCTCTGTGCACCAAAGGAGCCACCTAGCTTCACAAGCTCTCACAGAGCTCATTATTGAGTACTAGCTTGTGTCCATTAGCTTTTTGAGAAGCTCACCTAGCTGACTCAAGGTTACAAGTGCTTATTTTCCATTCTTAGCTTATTTAACTAGCCTGCTAAGTACTTTTTATTTTGTCCATTTCATACACCCATCGAGCATTCAAGTTTAGCCTATTTTCAAAAGCTCATTACAAGCTCATCGGTGAACTTTATAGTGAGATCTTTAGCTTTTAGAAAGTTCGATTATTCACTTGTTAGTTCCAAGATTAATTTTCATTTCTAGCTTATTTAGGTGCTTAAAATAAGTTAGAAGTTGCCTAGAAAACTAAATAGTTCAACGAGTAAACAAGCAGTAGCTTTTGCTTATTTGGAGCTTAATCGAAGCTTAATTCTTAGTTTATTTGCTTTTCCGCTTTTCATTTTAGCCTATAATCGGTTCCTAGCTTAATTCTAGTTTAACTTGTGCTTATTTTTAGCTTTTAGCCATCTTAGCTTAATCTTGTGCTAATTCCAATTTTTACTAATCATAAGTATTTTCACCTTATTCTTAGCTTATTAGTGATTTTACAAAAGTTATAGTTTTATAAATTGCTTATCTTATCGTTCTTAATAAGTTTGTAAAAGAAAATCGAAAAAATGTTTTGCAAAAGGTGGGGAGGCGTGCTCGAACCCGAGACCTCCCACCTTGAGAGTGATAGTTGTGTACCGGATACCAGCTTGCCTTGGGACTTGTCTCGCTCATATCTTGCAAAATCTAATATATAACCACTCTTGTCAATTAAGCTCATACGAACATATTAGCTTATTTGTAGCTTATTTAAACCAAATTTTTCACCCTTTGTATTTTTCTTAGATTAGTATTGTTAATAAGTATTTTATAAAAAGTTTCGATTTTTCCTAATAGTTTTAGTATTTTTAAACATTTAATTAGTGTTTAATAGTATTTAATTCATAATAAAAATATAAAAGTCAAAAAATATAATTCTTTTTCTAAAATTTTCTTTGTCATTTAGCACGAAGAAAATTGTTTTACATTCAGAGACCTTTTATTTCACAAATTTTACGCTTTTTATGCACTTCGCTGTAATTTTAGAAATAACGCTGCTTTTCATTTTAAGTCACGCTTTTAGGTAATTTTAGTTTACGCTTTCAATTAAAATAGTTTATTTAAGTTATTTTGTTTTATAAAATCTAAAATCAAAACATCATTTTGCAAATAGTGATAGCGTTTATTTAATATAGTTTATCTTTTAATTTCCTTTAATTTGCATTTAAGCCCCTGTAATTTACAAAACTTTTCTTTAGGCATAAATAACTCAAAATCCTTACCGATCACTATCCTTAGTGATTATTCGACATCCGATTGTGTTCAACACCATTCATCCTCCGTGGGACTTAACGACCGGAATCCACCGATTCTCCCGATCTAAATTGCATTTGGTGTTTGAACTGCTTTAAGTTCCTTACGGCTGGTCATTCACAAGTGGATAGCTTGCGTGAGAAAACTTGACGTTTTTGCACCAATCAAACACCAAACAAGCTCCTGGTGGGTGGCATGTGAGATCTATCCAATAGATCAACCATGTGACAACTGAATAGAAACAATGGGGCGATTCAATCTTTTGAATCAATCATGGTTCAGGTTATGTATTGACGGATACCTTTGAAAAACCGGTCGTTGTGCTTAAAAACTTTTTTATTTAGCACATCAACTGTGTACTTATATTTCAAGATAAAAAGGTGTTTATGATTGATAATTGATTTTCATTAAAACCTTCGTTGTATTGCAAAAACAATTTCTATCGAGCGAGACTCGATTGTTTTTCAAATCTCTTTTATCAATCGCTGAATCTCAATTACCGGTTCACTCACTCTGTTGTCTTCTTTGAGACGCTCCGGTTTGAGAATAGCTAGAGCACCGCGAAACCCCGCCAAGGAGATTCTTAGAATCCTACTGCTCACGTGCAAGACTTGTACCGATCAATGGGGAACCGTGGGCCGTGTATCTCAATTCAAAAGTGATCAAAGACACTTTGTGCGCTTTATTGCTAATCGCCTTATGCAGAACACCCGACGCTTGGTAAATGATCAAAATGGAGCGGCCAATTCATAGCCACATGCTCACACAACACATTCATTTCTAAAGAAATCATGATTAGTGCATCAATGACTCGATATTTTCACCCATGCTTCGCTACTGCCGCCAATATCATGAATCAACGAAAGCTTCCGCTACTCCGATAAGATGAAATCATGATCCGTAATGTGAGCATGTCGGTCCAAATGTCACAACATCATATGTCAACACAACAATGGAAAATGTTGAGATTTATCGCGTCGATGATCTCCATTAAAGCTCTAACGCCATCAATAAGTGATCGACTCTATAACCTCCACGAAATATACATTGTAGTTGGACAATCATGAAATCACCATGTAAGCACAATGATTGAGTACTTTGATGAAGAGAAGTCTACTAGATCAAAATCAAGATTTAATAGAATGCTAGGATGCAAATGTAAACATGGGATGACCTCCTTTGGGAGATTGTTAGGAATTAGAAATTCCATAAGTAAAGTATCGGTCACCCCAAATGTTATCTAGCATAAGTTAGCTCGTAGACACATCGCTTGTTACGTTATTTAGTAGTTTATTGGTTAGTCAAGAGCATAGAATAGTATAGTGAAACACCGTGAGGAAGGACGGGTCTTTACCCATCAGACACCGATCCACAGCCGTCAGAGGTCGTTTAGTCTCAGAATTTATAAATACCCTCTACCTTCCAAGGTAGAGGTTGGATGTTCATTGGAATCTAACCTTCCATGAATTTCTCTTTCTAGAATATCACTTTCTCTCTAAACCATCTAATTATACGCCTTACTTTGTGATTGATTATGTGTTTGTGAAATCCAATATCCAACAAAACCAAGGCACTAACGAATCAAACAAACTCAATCATAACCGTACACTACCTATATTTTCCTTTTATGCTCAAACCGGATCAAGAAATTAGTTTGGCTTCAAGATCCATTGTTGGGTCTCGGGTAGGTAATAACGAGTTGTTGTTTATGTATTCGTTTTTCATTTACATGAAGCAAAGGGATGAAATAACATAATTGTTATATTCATTGCTTTAATTTCGGATAGTAACACAATTATGTCAATGATGACTATGATTCATTGGAAAAATCTTTAAAAGATTTAAAAAAAATGAATCGATCTGAGATTATTAAATTTTCAGTTTATGAAATGAGTCTAGGTCTAGATTGATATTGGAGATGGGATTGAATAAGGTAGGAAAGATTTGATTTGATGGAGTTGATTTCGATCCGTTGATGGTTGTAACAAACCGAGTTCGATGGTATACCGGTATTTTGGTCGTTGTGGTTTAGTCTTGTTTACGCGTAATCCTTTTGGTTTGGAGGTTAAAACCACCGAGGTTATCAAAAAGTCGCTTCGTAAACAAAAGAGGTCAATTTGCCATCATGGTGGGAGATGGTTTAGTGAGAGATGATGAAAATGAAATCGTTGTTGTGTTTTGTTATATTTGGTGTGTGGTAGAGATTTATATCCCTAGGTTTGTGGTGTTACAAATTAATCAATGGGATGTTATAAGATATTAATTTTTTAAATGAGTTGTTACAAGATATTCAATTTGTCGAATCATACTAATTTACATGTAAATGCACTTAAATTTCCGTTTTTAATTATATGTGTGAGGCAATTTTTCCATTATAAGCAAGCAAAAAGTCTCGAATTTAAAGGCCTAAATGCATTATAAGGTAGTGTGTGTATATATATATATATATATATATATATATATATATATATATATATATATATATATATATATATATATATATATATATATATATATATATATATATATGAACATACTTAGTATATATTGTAATGGGTAATATAATGGGTAAGAATCTAAGTACTAGACACATTGAATGTAGTTAAGAAACCCAAAGTCCATACCCATGAAGCATGATCCATGACCCATTGCATGACATCATGCATGAAGTCATAATGGGTATTATCCATAACCCATGAAGCTAACACATGACTCATTGACGAGATGCATTGCACCTGTAGATACATCAGATCTATTTGGATACCCATGATCCAAAGTCCATAACCCATGACCCATGATCCATGACCCATAACCCATTTAGGGGAGCGCCTACGGATCCACGTAAATACACCTGACCGAATCCTCAAGCAAGGGATCCGTGGGATCCGGGAAAGAGGTGATTTTTGTTTATAAATAGTGAAATATTTCTTCATTTGTAGTGTGAACACCCCAAAATGGCTTAATGGAAGACACAACTCTTGGGGTCTACTAAATTGATATCACAACATAAGCATCGAACAACCGATTTTCATAAAGAAACTTTTATTCATTCTTGAAAACAATATTTACATTATTGATTAGTGCGGAAATGGCCCATTATCAAATGCCATCCCAATACATAAATCGATTCATCTATAACCACGCCACGCCTTTTCCTCATGCCTCCAAAGATAAACTATCACCTCAAAACCCGAAAATACATGCTAAAAAGTGTCAACACGAGGTTGGTGAGTTCATAGATTTATTTAAATGACACTTCAAGATACCATTTAACATTTAGTTTTGATGATCATTACGCCTTGCATAATGTCATAAAATTTATGCTACCTTAGATCAAAGAATTTTATTAGTGGACCATAAGTATGGTATATGTACATTACAAACGAATATAATGTCATATATTATATCTATTACGCTAAGACTTAAAGCTCAAAACCGTTTACGACGGCTTCAGATGCAAATGTAGTCATACTAATAGAGCCCAAAGCGAGTGTTTATCCCAATACACTCGATTCGACATGTTATACATTTCGCCTTGACACATGCGGGGCCAACCGAATCTAATAGGTCTTTGTCTTTCAGAATCGAAAGAAGACGATGAAAAGTATTCACATATGAATAGTAGACTAATTTGGGTTTTAAGGATGTCGATAAAATCATAGCTACATGTGATAGAAGTGTATAAAAAATTTATATTTGAGTAATAGTTTCATCAAAAGGGGTTTGTATTAAAATAAATACCCTTATAAGTTATAAGTGTAAGTTTTAGAAAATTGGGCATGACTCATGTATAAGTTTTAGCTTTGTACGTGGTGACTAAGTGTCAAAATCTCATATAATAAGCCATTGCTACATCACTTTTCAAATATATATAAGCTTTTAAGATTCAAGATAAATTTTGTTAAGTATAAGTATTCATTATAGAAGGTATAAATTTTATGATCAAAACATCCCAAGATTTGTACTTTTGAAGAGTAACTTATCGTTATAGTTTCAGTAATGAAATAATAAATTTTGATTACTAGTTATATTTTGGAATCCATTTATAAAATATGCTTAATCAATTAAAGTACATTGTGAAATAATGTCGAAACGGTATCCGAGTAAGTCGAGAGTGAGGCATGAGATAGACAGACGAGGACAATTAACATGACTCGATTTGTATCAATATTCGGTATTCATTTCACTGCACCATTTATCGAACACCTAAGTTATCTTTATATGATAAAAGGTTTTATACCGTTGTTGTATAACCTGTACTTACTGTAACTCAAGGTTCAAATTGTTTTGCTTGCATTTCAGTTGGCTGCAAACTGGCATGTGGCCAAGCAGATATATTGGCAACCAAAATAGTCTTGTTCCAACTCTATTTTGACCCAATCAACTTTTAATCCAAAAAGAAAACACTCTTAAGCCATGATTAACATTTAACCCATTTCTCATGTACCAAACATGCAATACCAGTTTTACTCCTCTTGTTTTCTGTCAACGTGTTTTACATAGGATGAGGTGACTCGAGTGACCGAGCAAAAAGGGAACCAATACTGTCGACCTCACAACACGACCCAAACCAACGTGACCCTAGTTGACTCACGACATGGCTATTGGTTGGGCGCGACCCAACAGCCATACAACACATGGTTAATATAACTTGAGTGAAAAAAATGAATAAGAGCAACAAAGAGGAAAGAACTTCTCACATCTGGGGTTCGACCACAACAAAATAACTAAGTACAAACCGACTACAGAGGTTTCAAGTTTGACACTTACTCTTCGATCTATCTAGTCTTTTGGGAATGGTTCTTAGGAGCAAAGGTAACAAAGTTAAAAGAAAACATCCCCACTGTGGCTCGACCCACAGTGGTTCGACCACTAAATAAGGCCAAAATAAAATAAAAAAATACGACCCAAAAATTTAACCCTTTTATACCATGAATGGAAAATAAGCTAGAAGGATTATAAGCACTCAATGAGCCAATCCAGTTTTTGTGTATAACTTATTAGTTTGCCACAACAACAACAATATTAACAAAGAGCAAAACATTTTCTTTCAATTCTATTTTTTTATACCATTCGAATGAAAAATTAAATAACAAAACCAAATCAGTTTGATATTCAGATTATTAAAACAAAGAAAGATAATAATTCTTACAAGTTACAACAATGGTGGTGGCTCGAATGGGAGAAGAATCGAACACAAGAAAAATGGACACGAGATTTCTTGAATGAATTGACACTTCAATTGGATGAATCACAACTTGAATTGAGCAATTTACTTCCCAATTTACAAAACCCCCAATCCAATTTGAGAAAACCCAACTTATAAAAACCCTAATTTTTGTGATTGTTGTGTGAAAGTGAAGGGTAACCTGCGATTTGTTGCTTTATTTGGAGAAGAATAAGAGGAATGAAGACCCTAGGCTTCATGGTCTTTGTTTGTAGGGTAAAACCCTTTCTTGGCTCGCATTTCTCTCCACAGCCGCATCTCAAGGCATGCTTGTGATGATCTATGATGATAGGTAGCGCCTTTGAGGATGAGGTAGATGATGCTTTGTGTTTGACTCACAAAAGATAATCCACTTTGCCATTTATGTGTTTACTCGTGGGAGATGAAAGAGAAACAGATTTGAAGAAAAGATGTGTCTAGGTGAGATAACGTTTATCTCTTTTTTCTTTAGAACATTTTCGTGGGTTGCGCACTTCTCTTTATTCGGCCTCACGCACATCACCTTCACATCATTCCAATACACTAACTTAAAACGGCGAATGCTAGATTCACTCAATTTTACAAAAACTCACACAACGAGATGTCACCCTCTTATCGTGTATTTTCTTAAGCTTTCTCTTCTCACTAATTAAACCAATAACTCTTCGACGCATCGTCACACCTCATCAGCGGGTTTTATTGTGAAATTTTGAGTGGTTATAGATTCCCCCTTAAAAATACCTCACAATCACAAGTTACTCACTTCTCTTCATTTGGGCCATACTCACCCTCATTTTATTTCTTTTCCATATTTTACAAACACAATTAAATTTATTTCATTCAATTAAAATAAGGGAAGTGATATTTCCACGGAGGAAATTGATTTATGCACAGAAATTTATTGTATATTAACCAATATACCCCTGCCATATATTTTATCAAAGTTTTTACTTATCACACTTATCAGTTTCATCATATCACCCAAAAGGCAAGCATGAGACATTACAACCCAAAACTGCAAAACATAAGCATTTTACTTCTTCGTCCAGTGACACAAACTATGAACATTAATATGCACTCACCTTAATTGTATAATCATCGTTTCCTCTAGTCAGCCATTCTTTATGGCTGCACCAAGCCATCAACATAAAATAAAAAAAAAAAATGAAAATAAAACACTATCGAGGACGCAATCAACGAGCGACTTGCATAATCAAATGTAATTCACATATGGAGCAGGAATTTTGCCCGGTTAATAACACCATCTTCTATCTTTATTTGTGTAGATTGTAGCATCTTGAATCATCTCATCCACAATCACAGCCACCACCACTCTCGTTACGCACAATCACGCTTGTCGACCACCCACCACCTTCTCTCCTCTAAAGGTCTCCAACACCACTTGATCTCCACCCACTATATCGTGATCCAATCATATACATGTATGTCATGCGAGAAACATTAAATCTACCATGCCACCATCGATTGAGAAAACATGCGCTGATTCGGGTTTCAAGCATGATGCGAGATGGTGTCACCGATCAAGCAGAGGCGATCGAGAAGTGGAATGATGGATACATGGATGGTTTAATTTGTCATTCTGTGATGTACAACATGTTGGAGAGAAATTTTAAATTAGCCTAAAATATTTTGGTGTATATTGGTCAATACACTTTAAATTTCGTGTATGAACCGCCTCCGTAAGTATCGGCCCCTTAAAATAAAAATACAACTACAATGCGAAAAAAAAAGAAAAAAAAAAGAAAAACATACAACAAATTTAAAAACATACGAAAAATAAAAAAAAAACATACTGAAAATAAAACCATACGAAACTTAAATAATACAACTTCATTTGTAGTATTTAGCTATCAATCGCCTTGTTTCTTCTCGAGATCGCTTCTTTTTCTCCCAAGAAATTTTCAATATCATGCATGAGAAACTCCATTCTCCTGCACTCTGTTCGACTTTTCTTTCGCAATCCTCGCATTACACTTCTCGTGTCTGGCCAACTTTACGCTTATACTTGAGCTAAAGCTTCCGCAATAGCATCCGATTGACTCCCCGGTCGGGTTGATGACCCACCGATCTAGATTTTTTGTCGGCGAGGCTTGCTCATGGATTTGAGCTCTGGGATCGGGCGTAATAATTCACGATATTATCTCCATTGATCCGATCCGCGCGTCCCATTTGGGATAGAAAAAGTACCAAAAAGTGCCAAAATCTTTTAGTCCCTTTGTGGTCAAATTTTTCTTCAATCTCTAAAATGGTCATGAACCACCGACCGCCAGCAGCTCCACCGTAAACATGACACGTGTCATAAGGAAAGTACACTTTTACTTTTAATCTATCCAAATAACCACCAAATTTGCAAGAACCGACTGGCCACTCAACCTACTTTTACTCGACTTGCATTTTTCCACGCAAAAAGTACAAAAGGAAAAAAAAAAAAAAAAAAAGGTACAAAACTACTTTTCACTGTACCTTCTTCTTCTTTTCCAATGTACCGAAACCCGATCGTAATAACCATTGTATCATACACAAGACTTAATCGATACATGATTATCAATCCAAACTGATTATCATTCTCAAACTTAAACACAAACACAAACACAAAACAACATATATTGTCACCGATCGAGTTGATAGGATTTTGTTTATTTCAATGGATTCATCGCTTCATCGTGTTGATGTAAGTATCATATTTAGATGTAATAAATGTTTAATCCTTTAGTTAGGTTTGGGATTGTTAATGGTCATCGATTGTACTTTAATGATCAAGTCTTTGGGTATATCAATTTTGGTTGAAAATAGTTGGTATCTTGTATTTTTGTACCAAGAACACAATATACCCATGAAGACCTAATAATCTTGTAGCTAGTATCATGTATAAATTAGTTTTATTTTTAATATTTTGTTTTTGTTAACCTAGGTTTATGATTCAAGGTTAGTTTGAGAACTAAGCTACACCTTCTCGAAAACAATATCCAAGAAGTTGGTCAAAAAGGAAAGGTATAACAAGTTTAAAAGTAGTGTTTTGGCCCTTGGTTGGATATTAGAACCGAGGACCATGATAATCTTGTCCCGAATTTTTGCTTCAACACCAAAGGGATATCAAAGATGCTACTATCGACACGCCTTTTATTTTTGATATTGGTCACAATACATTAGAGTTTAGTAGAGGGAATTTTGTTTGTTAACCGGTTTCAAATTTGGAAATCCTTCTTTAGACCATTTGAGTGAGACCGTCTCAAATTTGTCTCAAATTTGTCTCAAATTTGTAACATGAAATCACAAGTGATATTCAGAATATCATAAAGTGATATCTATAAAATCGCAAGTGATACTTGTTGATACAAAAGTCATGCCTTATTCGGGTTCGATCAGATCAATTGGTTCTTAATGCTCGAGACCTCGCGCACTAAGAAAATGTAAAACACCGCTAGGCTTATCGTGGGATTGTCTCCACGATTATCCTCCGCGAGAGTAAGTAATCGGTTTAGGTATAGTTAGAATTAGGTTTTGTAAATCGTACCTTTAATGAGGATACGGTTCCCTTTATATACACATGAAATCCTTGTTGGTTTCGTGTTCCCCAACCTTCGCGATCCCGCCTAAGCGGTTGGTAAACGCTATCTCCACAATTGGGAGATATCCGATATCTTATTCCATAATAACTCGGCCTGGGCCTTTGTGAGCCCAAACCATTACTGGTTAGCCCATGCGCATCGGGCTTAATTGTTAGTATCGTTTCATTAGTCGGGTTCATGACCCAATGTAGACTATACATCATCATGTCCCCGCCTAGTATGCACAATGACCAACATGCGGATGCTAGACTAATAGTTGTAGCCAATAAAATTTTCGAATCGTAGCAAAGAAGCTAAAAGAATGAATCTAGGCGAATATTTCAAATTCCCACCTCGTAAAATGCGGAAAGTTATCAAAATACACATCAAACGATCCTAGCCACACAAGCGAGATAGCGGATCCATGCGGCGGTCATCGTGTGGAGGAAAAACTTATATAACCCTCCGTCTCTTTATTATCGCGAGTATCACAAGAAATCATTTTCACCATTGTTAAAAAAGCTTCAACTTGCTACCAGGAAACCCTTGATATCTAAAAGGTAACCGCGCGTGCTCCACTAATAACTGTACCATGGTCCGTGGTCTAACTGATTTCACCTCCGACCGACCAAGGCGTAACTTCGAGTTCTCTTCGATTATTATATTCCCTTCGCACCGCATCCCGAAGTTCCGGATGCGCAGCGTTAATCGCGAACTTTCCCGGCGGAAAGTAGGGTATACACGCTTTTTCAATTCGCGAATCAACGCGCCCATATCCCTATTCTTGAGTGACGTGTTAAATTACTACCGCTACATATCCCAACAAGACCGCATAGGTGTACCAAAATAACACTCGAGGTTAATTGTCGATCCCGGCAATTAACCCGACTATCCACCTATTCGCGTGATTTTACCACACAACGTGGTCAAACGGGTGGGTATCATTTGCTAAGTGCGGGTAGACTTCAATGTTACACGGAAAAACTTGACGCTTTAGAAATTAGAGGGAAAATTTTTCGGATTGATAAAGCGGTCTTTCCTCGGGATTTTGAGTTTTATACCTGTGGTTCCGTCAAGGACGAATACCACCCCGGATCGTATAAATACCGAGGATGCCGATACAATAAACACAAACCTCATACCCACCGGCCCCTACCCGAGGAATTTTGGTGCATATGGGCATCAACGTAATTACTTGGCCGACCCGAGGAGTTGCCGATATTCTTGGACGCGGATGGTCGTATGGTGCTCGTCCTTTTGCATTCATTTGATTTACTAATGCGAGCATTCCTTTAATCTTTGTACTTTTCAGAACTGCTTGTTTATTTGTCTTTGTCGCAGAGATGGATCTATTCAGCAGCAGTAGCAAAGCCTCGCTAAGTTGTCGCGGGCGCCCATTGAAAGAAGAAGAAGAGCTGCTTTGAAGCTACTGGGCGCACTTAGAAATGGAGCCGAGAGACGGAGGTAGTTCATCCGTCGACCGAAGCGACCCCACCGCCAAGCATTCCGAGCCCTAGCGCTTACTCCATTATTGCACCACCACAAGTAGGAGTGGCGCAACACATGGAAGAAGAGGAGGAGGAGGACCAGGGTTGAAGCGCAGAGATCGCTTGAGGTGATGGCGCGAGCTCATCGAAAGAAGCGCCTGTTGTCCGGTTGTGAATCGCCATCCCGGTGACGCGTCGCCTCCCCGTCGGTGATACCACCGGTCCACAATAAGTAATATCATCAAAGTTTTTGCGCATCCCTGCTCATGTGAGAAGTAATTGCTAATTCCCTTCTTGTGTGCGTGTTTGAACATCACGAGTCGCCTCGTGGCTAGTCCTCAGACGCCTGAGTTTTCATGAGCCAACCGCCGTTACCGAGCCATCAAGGCCGGGGATGCGCCAATGGATCACTTGTTGAAGAGTTGGTGTGAAAACTAAAAGGGGGGTGAATAGTTTTACCAATTAAAACTTCCTTTAAACTATTTAAATCGACTTATGTCAATCTATTTGGTTGTGTGTGTTGGATGTTGATAAACAAGCATATAAAGATATGTAATGAAAAGATAAGAGTAAGCACAAAACCACAACGCGAGTATTTATAGTGGTTCGCCACAAGGACACCTTCCTTGCTCCTACTCCACCCCCGAGTCACCTACTCGAGAGTTTGTAATCACTACACCAATCTCCTTATGGCGGAGAAGCCTTCACAACGCCGCTTAATCTTTTTCCCAGACAAAGCTAAATACCGAGTTCTTTCACACCAAGGCGAACCACACCTAACACAACGTCACTTACCCTTTATACGGTGCTAGGCTAACCACCGAAGTTCTTTCACACCTTAGGTGAACTACACCTTCACAACGCCGCCACCCTTTATTAGGTACTAGGCTATACCTAGTTCCATTGCAATGGAGGAACTACTACCACACTACACCAACGACTAATCCCAAAGGAGATCTACTCCTTTACAACATCATCAAGGACATCAATATCCTTGATCTAATGCTAGTCTATCTAGTACATCAAAACACACCATATCGAATGTACATCTAAGGCACCTTTCACTAATGCCTTGATTAGATCTACAAGACACCTTTCACTAATGTCTTTGATTAGATCTACAAGACACCTTTCATTAATGTCTTGGTCTTCACTTCTAAGCACCTTTCACTAATGCTTCTTGTCTCGACTTCTAAGCACCCACCACAAGTGCTTATCCCATGACTATAGATACCCTTCACTAATATCTTCGCCTTGACACTTGAGACATCTTCACTAATGTCTTTAACACTACGCTTCTTTGAAGAAAGAAAGGGATCATCAACAAGAGGACTTCAATAGCCTCGATGACGAGGAAGCTTGGCAACTCATGGACTCGAGCTTGCTCGACTTCAAAGGTGGTGATCTTCCTTTAAGAGGAACCTAAAAGATCACACAAAACAAAACTACAAACATAGATCTCTTGGATCTAAGGTTAGTGAGATTTAACTCGTGGGAGAAAGTATGTTAGAGAGGGTGAGATATAATGAAGAAATGGCTCACTATTTATAGAGGAAAACTCACTGCTTTCCGGATCCCACGGATCCCTTCCACTGGGATCCGCTAGCACAAAGCTAGGGATCCGTGGTCCGCCTCCTCTTTGCCCATGGGTATTTTTGGTTATGGGTCATGGGTCATGGTTTATGGGTTGATCCATGGTTTGCTTTCTAGATACAATGTACTTGGTTAAGTGGTATATATAAAACCACGGGTTATGGGTCAAAACCATTTGCTAGTATTTAACCTTTTGTATATACTTGTATTTACCCAATTTAGCATACACTTAGTTTTTACCCATTTTGGTATACTTAGTTTAAGTATATGTTTAACCCAATATGTAAACACTAGTTGTTGTACATATGTATCTAAGTCATAAAATCACTTATACTAGTTTTAGTGTTTTATGTGAAAGCGTAAGTGTGTTATAAAACTATTAGTTCAAACCATTTGCGTGTTTTATTTGTTTCCTTAAAATGATCTTACTTTTGTTATCGACAAAACATTAGAAGATCGTAAAATATAAATCAACGTTTTTACGGCTTATTTGTATTAACAGTTGGTACTGGCGGCTGCGCATCAAGCTTCGCTGGTGGAGAAGCTAAAGGCCAAGCACTCTGGGGAAAGCAGCCAGAGCACTCAAAAGGATCAACAAATTGCGTTGCTGGGGGCACAGTTTACTAGTGCCAAGGTTGAAGCAGAGGGCCTGAGCTTGTACGCCCAAAAGCTTGCTGAAGAAAAGATGGTGTAGGACCTTACTTTTATCAACCTTATCACTTTACCAAGCAAACCCAACACGTATACAAGTATAACCACGTGAAACAAACACAAACAAAGCTTAGAAATAAGATAAGAAATATGAGATGTTTTATGACTTGATGATATAAAACCTGTATATGTGAGAGGATAAGATATAAACAATAAGTTGTATATTCCTTGAGAGAAAAATACACACACACACACACACATTTCACACACCTCAAATGACCATTTGAGGGTATTTATAATACAAGACACAAGTTGCCCTAAAGGCTTTCCTTGGGCTTTGTATGGGCTTCGTTGGATTGGATTTGGACGTGGGATAAATAAGCTTATAAACGGCTAGGCTTAGTTTATCTTTTAACTAATTAGCTTATTCCAATCCACGAGCCCGTTGACTATTCTAACAAGATATCTAACACGCGTTACAAAGTTCCTAATAGTGAATGACCATCACTTCTAATAAAACTATTAAGGCTAACA
The DNA here is from genome assembly GCA_022545495.1 of Chrysanthemum lavandulifolium. Classification (NCBI taxonomy): domain Eukaryota; kingdom Viridiplantae; phylum Streptophyta; class Magnoliopsida; order Asterales; family Asteraceae; genus Chrysanthemum; species Chrysanthemum lavandulifolium. The sequence continues at coordinate 51,470,100 of CM040239.1, forward strand.
ATCTCCCCCTAAGGGGTGGTCATTCAAACGATGCTCCACTTGATTAGGTCTCTACTTTCCTTGAGCTTGAACTTTGCATGTAGATATAGAATAGTCTGGATTCTTTGTTCCTTTATTCTTTGTGATCAGATAATGTGGTTCTCTGCCATTGTCAACTTCGTTGGTTAGGTGTCTCCACGTCATTATCCACTTCTTTCTCCACCATGCTCACACTTCTATTTGTCTTTTGGTTACCAATGATGTAGTTCTGGAGTCTTTAAACTTTGTAGATTCTTTGACATTGACGAAGAATCATCTCCTTCGATTATGATGAGAACTTTCATGTGTTGTTGGTATGAGCATGTGGCGAGTCTCAACGATCCATCCGCTCCTGAGCTTCCATAAGAAGAAAACATAAACAAAGTTAGAAATAAGCGGATTCCAGACTTACAAGCTTGAATTTCGATGGTGTTAACAAAGATAGTGTGAAAACACGCCTCTAATTCTCACAGAGGCCGTTATCGAACCGGAGTCCCACAAGTGAGATAACACGATATACCGGGTACATCTACGCTCGTATGAGTCGTGAGGTACAATCAAGCATCACCCCACGATCAGACCGCTTTGAGACACACTAAGCGTAATCCACGGAGAATTACCGGCGACTGTTTCGTGGTCGCTTGATGTTGACCCGGCAGAGTTTCCATTCAATCATTGAAGATCACGGATGTGAAACTTCTCATAAATGTTCCGCAAATTGCTAAGACCTGTAGGACTCTAGAATATATCACTTGTGCCTTATTGATGAACAACAAGCGATGTCAAGTCATGTGTTCCTATGAGATCTTTTGATGAATCTCGTGGCTCTAGACTCAATAGTGCATTTTGGTTTTCCCGAAGGAGACTAGGAGAGGGTCTCCTCTTCAATACCAATCAACTCTAAGAGAAGGTCAATAGATTATGTAGGGTTCCCAAAGTGAGAATGAAACAAATCCTTTTAAGAGGAATTGAGTGGCTAGAAGGTTTAGTGCAATACACACCGTCCATGACGCCTTGGTCTTCAATACCGTCATCTAGTGACAACCAAGAGTGTATGAATTGAACCCGGTTTACGCCTCTAAGGTTGAATATGGAGGGCTATTTCTTTTCACCCTTCTCATTACATTTCTTTTTAATTCTTCAACCCTTCTTTCTCCTTTCTCACATTACTCCTTTTTTCAATCATTCCTAAGGACTTCTCATACTAACTATGGGTATTGTCCTTGGGTAGATCCTCCTACTCGGGCGGATCATAGGACTAATTTCCTATCCTTAGCCACCTTATAACTCCATGACCGTCCTATTGTTGCCATAAAACCATTTTTCTTGAAAATCTCTCGTAGTGTTTATGATATAAAACATGTTTGCAACACCGTGAGTTTTGTATTTTAGAAACACTCTCCTTCACATGTGCTTATATGTTTTGACGTAATTTGCACATAGAGGGTAGAGTTCGCACTTTTAAATTGATTGACTTTAAATGAACAAGACCGATTCGAGACACGCTTACATCACTAGAGAACTAGCTTGAAATTATTACCCGTCCCGTCAAGTCCATAGAAAGTTTCTAGATGGTACATGATTCCTCGTCAATTCAATGGTTACGACCGAGTCGAGCTCATTTTGAGATTCAAACAACGATTTTGATCACATTTTAATCACGCTCCTCCTCAAAAATAGCATACTGTGATATTTTTGATTTCACGGATTAAACAACATTTTAGAATCTTTTGGGAGACAAACGGATTTGATTTAAGCATGAATTTGGAACATTTTAGTTTTATACTCCCCTTTAATAAAGCATAATCAATTAAAGGGTTTTGAGGAGTTATCTTGAACACAAAATATTTTGAAAGATTTTGAAAATCTTTTGCACAATCTTGAAAAGGTGCTCAAGATGATGATGATTTTCACCATTTTTAAATGTAGTGCAATCAAGCGCATACCTCATTTTTCGATCAAAGCACGAGTTTTGATTTGAAAATAATCAAAAGTCATCATTTCGGTCCCAAGGTTTCGATCGATGTATACGAAAGCCATTTTATTAAGAAATTTTGAGAAACGACATGTTTTAGAAAACAAATTAAAGAACTCTCGCTCAAGCATCCTGACATGCCCGTATCATTGTTGAATGACATTTCTAGAAACGCATGTAATATCGATTATACGAGAGACATCGTGAGAAGAATATTTTTGGATTTTTGATTTTCTATTGTTTTTGTATTTTTGAAAGTTTTATATTTTTATATTTTGCTTTTGATGGTTTTTCAAATTTTGTATTTTGTTTTTCAAAATATTTACAAAGCTTTTTGGAAAATCATTTTCAAGAAGATTCGAGAAGACGTTCTAACTCCTCGGGGTTAGGTCAGATTCCAATTCGTCGAACTAAATACTCAAACCTTTCTTTTGGAAGGGCTTTAGTTAATAGATCGGCGAGTTGGTAATCGCCTTCACGAAGAATAATTCAACAAAGACCATTTTCGACGCACTTTCGATGAAGTGATAGCGGACGGATATGCTTAGTCTTTGAGTGATGAACAGGATTGCATGATATGGCTATGGCACTTTTCGAGTCACAATACATAGGTATTTTATCGAAAGTAAAGCCATAATCGTGAGTTGTGTTCTCATCCATAGAACTTGAGCACAACACGCAGATAGAGACACATACTCGCCTTGCCGGTTGATAGTGCAAGGCAATCTTGTTTCTTTGAAGACCGACACTAACTTTTCACCCAAAATTGTGCTCCTCCGGATGTACTTTTGTCAGAACTTGGTCACCGCGTGGTCCGCATCTCGAAAAGGCAATTAGATCAAACCGGATTCCTTCGGATACCAAAGTCCCATGAATGGATGTCTTCGTGTACCGAAGATCCGCTTAACCTCTTTGAGGTGCAATTCGCAGGCTTAGCTCGAAACCGCTAGCACAAGCAAACAAGAAATGAATATCCGTCGACTAGCGATAAGATACATGAGAGAACCAATCATGCTCCGATATTTCTTCTGGATCAATAGGTTTCCCAAACAAATCGGCTCCAATTTTTGGTGAAGTTACCATTGGTGTTCGGACCGAGTCACAATTGTCCATACCATGATTTTTCAAAATCTCGGTTGTGTATTTAGCTTGATTAATAAAAATTCCATGAGGGACTAATGTATTTGTAAACCAAGAAAGAATTTTAGTTCCCCATTATGGACATTTCAAATTTACTTTTCATGAGATTTTCAAAATGTTTTGAAAGATTCGATTAGTGGACCCAAAGATGATGTCGCCCACGTAAATCGAACAATCAAAATGTCGTTTTGCATTTTGTGTAAACAAGGTAGGATCAACTGCCTTTGGTGAAATTGTTTTGGATAAGGAAAGAGGACAGTCATACCACGCCTCTCGAGCTTGCTTTAAACCATAGATTGCCTTTTTGAGTTTGTAGACGTAGTCCGGATGTTCCAAGTCGATGAAGCCTTCCGTCGACTCACGACACTTCTTCTTTCGTAGTTCCATTTAAGAACGCGGTCTTAATGTCCATCCGATAAACCGTGATGTTTTTGTGAGTCAGATAGGCCAAGAATATCCCGACCGCTTCAAGTCTAGCTACCGCGAATGACTCTTCAAAGTCTATCCTTCTTCCTGTCAGTATCCTTTGGCCACAAGACGAGCTTTGTTGCGATTACGCTCATCTCTTCATCCCTTTGTTCTTCCATAACCATTTGAGATCAATGACGCGAATGTCAATTGGTCTGGAACCATTTCCCAAGAGTCATGAAGACGGTATCGAGAAGTTCCTCCCGCATCGCTTCTATCCATGCGGATCCGCCATTGCCTCACGAATGTTTTTGGTTCTAGATTGCTAATTGAGCAAAGGTAAATGCACAAGTCGCAATCGGTGGCAAGTTGACGCCTCGCCCGAATTGGCCTTGAAGGTTCACCAATAACTTGTTCAATTGGGTGGTCTTTGTCCACTTTAGAGTAGATGGATACCGTTGGTTATATGATGCGAGTTAGATGGTTCTCGAAGCTTGAAGAAGATTTAGCCGATTCCGTAGCAAATGTGTTTTCAAATAAGTCTTCATCTAACGCTGCATCGCTTTCGGTTTTGGTTTTGCTAATCAACCGCCGGTAGAACGGGTGCAATAACTTGAGTAGAAGTAGATGATGTTGATGGAGTTGGTGCATTGGTTTCACCGTTGTAGATGCATCTTCATTGGTGGTGGAGGATGATTTTGAGCGGGTGCGCTGGAATAATGGTTTGATGCATTTGTCAAGTTCCACCATAGTATTCATCGAACATTAACTCAAGAAATTCTCCCATTCTTGTTCTTTAGGATTTTCAAATGAAGTTTATTGAGCTCTTTGAGGTACGAGTCCCGAACCGATGTGTCCGTAAGTCAGCTGGTTTAGTGCGGGTTCTAGAGCGAGTCTCTCGAAGCCATCCGTGAAAGTTCACAAACTTCACATTCATCGCCTCCATGATCCTCCTTAGCCTTCGTTATACACCCTAAATGCCCTCGAGTTATCTGAATATCCAATGAAGATTCCAATATCACCTTTGCTTTCGCCCAAGATCTTCTCTCTATTCGAGGATAGCACAAAGCGCCAAACACGTGAAAGTAAGAGATATCCGGTTTCGTTGTTCACTATTTCATATGGGGTTTTATTGAATCTTGGATGGATAAGGATCGGTTCTCGAGTGAAACAAGCAAAGGGCAACAACATCGACCCGTAGAAATAACGGTGCACAAGAATAAATTAGCATTGTGCGAGCAGCCCACAAGAGTTCTATTTCTTCTTTCAACTACCCCATTCTCGCGTGGAGTTCTAACAACGATGTCCGATGTGTGATTCCAACATCTTCAAAATAAGTTCTTAACTCTCGATTCGTGAATTCGGTCGCTGTTCGTTCTTACAACTCTTACCGAGCTTGAAGAAGTACTTGAATTCGCCTTAAAGGTGATGATGATGCCCGGTGCTTCGTCTTTTGATCTCAGAAACTTAACCCATGTATATCTCGAATAGTCATCGACGATAACAAGAATATACTTTTTTCCGTTAATGCTTTCAACTCTCATTGGGCCACATAAGTCCATGTGCAACATATGCAACTTTGCTTCCGAACTAGGTACGGATTTGGGTTTATATGATGCTCTTTTGCTTTTTCCTTGTTCGCATGATGGACATAGGTGATCCTTGGTGTATTTGAATTTTGGAAGTCCATTGACGATGTTGTCTTTGGCAATTTTGTTGATGGTGTCGAAATTGAGATGAGATAACCTTCGTACCACAACCGGACCGTGTTCCATGCTCGTGTCATAAGAAATATTGGTGATGAAGAGGCCATTTTGTTGATGTCGATAGCATACAATTTTGTATCACGATTCCCGCTTAAGAGATCGCCATCCAAGTTTCTAACGAAGCAAGCATTTCTCCTAAAAGCAACCTCTAAATCTGCATCACGTAATCGCCCGATCGAAACAAATTGTGTCCCAACCCTTCGACATAGTAAACCCGAGTGATCAAATAATTTCCAAAAGGTAGATCTCCATAACCCATGATAGTCGCTACATGATCATTTCCAAACGACGGTTCCCATGAATTTCGACGAAATTGATCGCACTTGATTCCCAGTCATGTGCTTGGAGCAACCCGAGTCGACGATCCAAAGACAAATTTCGATAACCCGCCAAGAATAAAAAGAATATTGTGGAAACCGTTTTGATTTAGGTTCCTTTGGGTTAGAGGTAAAACCTTATCACACTCGAGAGGTTTTCTGTGGGATTCTCGTTTATCACTCATTGTACCATTCTCGAGTGTGAAAGTTCTACCCGTGGGTTTCCAAATATCATCCCTAAAGTATACACGTTGGTTCTTGTCAAGAGTGTAAAGCCTAAGTTTTGCAACTAGTCTTCCTACTCGTTTAGCGTAATTACTTTTGGGACGCTCTTCAATGTGCTTATCATTCACATTCTTAGAAACACAATCATCTTGAACATTTAAAGATTTCTTGCAAGTTAAACAAAGAGATTCAACACATTCATTAGACTTAGCAAGTTTCACAGATTCAAGACATCTGGATGAAATGTCTTTCTTATTCAAAGGTCAGAAATTCCTAGGGTGTTCTTCTACTTTCTTCTCTTTATTCAAGCTACTACCCTAGAGGCAATGAGACTCTATTGTTCCTTGTATTGCTCTTAGGCTTTAGTCTGCATTGCTCCTAGAGGTGCTTTCTAGTCTGTGAAGGTGAGGCACACGCTAGATTCACATTTTATGAAGGGAGGTGGTTTCGCCTATCCTAGTCTCTTTAGATGTGGGCGGGCGCATTTATTAGTGGTACTCATCTTAAAAAGGCCAAAAGCTAAAACTTTTGGTTTCTCGATAACCGCTTTTCCTGTATCAACATTTTGTTTAGGTAGGGCGGTGGAGTGACCGGTTTTGATGAAACATTTTTCTCATTGACTTTTGGAGGAGGTATAGAAATGTATATTTTGGTTTTGAAACCGGTTTGAGAACATTTGCTTTCTCCAATCAATGGTTTTGTAATCACAGCTTCCATCGCCTTTCCTTTTGACTTTCCACCGAGCCCTCAAAAGATCATTTTTGCTTTCATGTCATTGTAGGCACGCTCATACGACAATTTGTCATACTTGCATTCCTCGCTTTTCGATCAAGTTGTTTAAAATATGAGATATTTTCTTTTCAAGTTTCATAAGAGCTTTTTCATATTTTGAAACAATTTCGGAGGTCTCATCCTGAGTCTTTCATGATCTTCAATGTAATATGTTTGCAAAATGATGGACATAATATCGATGAGTTAGAACATCTTCTGAGAGAGAATCATTTAAATTTTCCAAAACTTTGATGTGTTCAACACCGCCATTAGCTTGCTTTACCGTGGATTTATGGTCCTTGACAAAGTCACCGTTTCTTTCAAAAAGGCTTGTTCAAAATGAATTACCCTTGAGTTGATGTTATTCAAATTGGGCAATTTGAGTTTCAAAAACTTTTTCTGCTCATTATCAAAACTATTAAACCGTATGTTTGTTCTAATATTGGTTTTAGTTTTAACGGTCTCTTGAAGATCTCGCAATTCGCTTTCACATTTTCCAAAATACTTCGCGCTTCACTTGTGTTAAAAGGATTGTTTGAAGACATTTGTTCAATGTTCAAAGAGAATTGAGACAACAACCGGTTTTGAAACCGATTTTGAAACCGGTGTTGACACTTTGTTTGAAACACTTGGTGTGGTGGAAAACGTTGATTGTTCTTTTTGAGAAACAAAAGGAAGAACATTAATTTGGTTCCATTTGTTATAATCAATCGGTTTGATTTCGGATGTTTTGTTTCATTTTAGATCTACTCTCCTCGAGATAGTTCCAACGCTTCAAGAGAATCATGCACAATTATAGGTTCATGCAAAGGTTTTCCATTGTGCAACACATTCTCGAGATTTCTCGAGCTTTCTTGAGAAACGAAGAAGGTCATTACCAAGTGCCATCTTATGTGAAGTATGAAAACGGGATTTACTTGGTTAGAAAGCATCTTGTTTGATTTAGTGAATGACCCGTTGTAAGAAGCAAATTGTCCAAAGTTTTGATTTTTCCGCTTTATCAAGAATTTCATCAAGAAGAATCTTCTCGCTTTTGCAAAATCAAGAATAAACTTCTTCTTCTTTTCAAGATCGTAATACATTGCTTTTTGTTTAGAAAGTTGGTCATTTAATTCGTAAATTTCCTTGTTTAAAGATTTTATTTTCAAGTTCAGATTCACATCAAGTGTATCATACTTGATTTGCAATTGTTTTTCTCTTAAAACAGAATCTCGATAACCAATTTCTAATTCGGACATTTTGTTTGTGTGAAATTCATAGGCTTTGGCATGCTCCTTGTAACTCTCAAGCTCAGCGGTCAATTTAGCATTCGCGGCCTTAACTTCGCGATTGACCGTTCTAACTTTCTCAACTTCAATGCCACATTGATTGATTAATGATTCAACATAAGCACGTGTTTCCTCATCGCCTCAAGATTTTGTGCCACACGCCTCCACTAGGATCCACATCCGAGTTTCGAGTTAGTATTGCTACAACTCTGATTGTCCGGTATGTATCATAAGTAGGTGTCTTGGCGTCGCGTAACGCCGTCATCATGAGTAAACACATCGAATATGACATTGTTATAGCATGGATCAATGATTGGTACCTCGATACGGGCGCTACGCCATAGATGGAGGTGAGTCCGACTCGATGTCGACTTAGCTTCCTCAAGATTTGCCATGAAGATGCAGTCAGACACTTTCCTCGAGGTCTTCCAAATCATCCATAATAGCCATAAAGTCATGTTCTCAAGACTCAACCGAAATCCAAGCGTTCCTTTTGTACCAATGAGCTTTTCTCAAGATACTCAAGATCGTTCTTGTTCGCTTAAGAGGACAATTCCTTGCCATGTGACCCATTCCTTGACGCTTATAACACTTAACTGACCACGATTCACATTTCCATGATTCCCAACGACGGAGTCGCAACATTCCGATTCGATTACCCAACGCTTATTCCCAACATTCTGCCTCATCCGACACCGATTCGAACCGCTGATTACCCGTGCGAAATCAAGAGCATATCCTCGCGATTCCCAATAACTCCAACCATTTGACCTTGATTACCCATATTCACACCCGTCAGTGCAATTTGCTGCGCTGCAGTGTTTGATGATATCCTTTGGTTGTTGTTAGTAGGTGTGGAATAGCGACCTTTGATTACTTGACCCAAGAGAGAAATTATTTGGGACATAGGGTCTTCTTGATCGATTCGAGATCGGTGATTTCTTGTTCTCAGTATTGTGGATCCGGATAGAATTGTTGTTGTGGTCGCAAGTTGTTGTTGTTGGAAGATGATGAAGCTTGTTGTTGTGTATTCATCAAGATAGAGTCTTAGCAATGAGTGCCAATGGATCATGATTCTTTGCCAATCTTTCTTTCCCGACTTCATTGACTTCACTTTAGTTTTGTTTCAGAAAATCATTCAGCTTGATCAAAGTTCACCGATGAAGGTCTTTTGTTTGGTTGACAATAGTTATATCGTCCCCATTCTTCCGGAAGATTGTTCGAGAACTTGATGTTTTGAACGATAGTTCGGGTGTCGACTTGTTTCGATTAGCTCATTCATCAAAGTGCAAAACCTTCCATAGTAGGATTCAATGGATTCTCCGTGTAGAAGTAAACTTTTCCCATTCGCTAGCGACTTGTTCTCCATGTCTTGTTGACCAATTTGGCCCATGACAAAGCCGCCTCACACGCTCCCACATATCGAAGCGCTTTCTGGCTTGCTCACCGCAAAGAAAGATGCCTATTGGTAAACCCGGTTGGATAATATGAATTGCCATGTCATCTCGCTTTCGACTTGTTTCTCGATCCTCTCGCAGTGTATTCAGATTCGTATTGAAGACGAGAAGATGGTGCGGTGGGAGGTGTTGCATCGTGATTTCCGTGTTCATTAACTTGTCGAGGCCGGAAGGGTCCATCCCGAATAGATTTAATCATGAGTTTGCCATTAGGTTTGGTCTTGATGTAACGGAGCATTCGGCTTGTCCATTGAAGATAACCACCTTTGCCAACATAGAGGTCGGTTTTCGCACCTACCGCATGAATGTCTTGTCGAGTAGCCATTGATGAAGGTATGATATGATAAAGTTGATGTAGGATCGATTCAACGATAAAGGAGTTGTGGTTGATGAAGATTAAGCTCATTGAGGTGTTTCGAAAGTCGTGCAGAACTCGGTTCTTAAAAATTTTCACCAAAATTTGAAATTCACTATAAAAATCAATTCTAAGGTCGTAAGAAAATTTGAGTTATGACAATTTTGACCCAAAATTTGACCGAAAAATTTGAATTTAGGCCCAAAAATTTGAATTTTGACCAAAATTTTCACAGTTAAACCAAAATTTGAATCTCGTAAAAATTGAACGCTTAGTCTCCTCAAAATTTAATTTTACTCAAGTTTTCCCGCCAAGAAGAGCTTAGGCATAGAAACACAAGTTACGAGTAGAAACTTAGGCGAGGATCTTATGCGTAGGATCTTAGGCGTAGGATCTTATCGCGTAGGATGCTTAGCGTAGGAATCCTTAGGCGTAGGAAATTCTTATGCGAGAACCCAACTTACGCCAGTAGCAAGAGTGCTTACGCTGTGGGAATAGCTTACGCCAGGAATGACTTACGCTGTGGGAATGGCTTACGCCAGAGAATCCAAAAATCCTTTACACTATCACGATGTAAGAGATATCCAAAGTCGAAGTGTTCCACACACTTATCCAAGCGAGGAAGCACCGAGTCACCGTTATAGCACGAAGATTCTTCACCAAAAGTTACGAGTAGAAAACTATGCGTAGTTGACTTTCTTACGAGTAGAACTAGGTTTTGACCTACTCGTAAAAATTTCCAATGATTCAACCAATTTCTCTTGCACGTAAATCCTTAAAAACACTCGAATAACCCAAAAATGTTGACCTTTTTCACCCAAAGTGCTTAGAAAAGTTACAGTAGAAATGACCAAAGGACCAAAACGAGCTCAAAACTTAACTAAAACGCGTAAAGCTTCGAACTTTTGCAAAAACTGAAACTTTAGCACCAAATAAACCTTAAACCACAAGAATCTTGAATTTTTAAGTGCAAAAATTAAAGCTTTAAGCGTGAAACTTTGAGAACGAAACTACGCGTATACTACACAAACAAAAACTTCAACCAAACACTCCTAAACCATTGTTAGGCGATTGATACCAATTGTAGGACCTTACTTTTATCAACCTTATCACTTTACCAAGCAAACCCAACACGTATACAAGTATAACCACGTGAAACAAACACAAACAAAGCTTAGAAATAAGATAAGAAATATGAGATGTTTGGTGACTTGATGATATAAAATCCGTGTATATGTGAGAGGATAAGATATGCAAACAATAAGTTGTATATTCCTTGAGAGAGAAAATACACACACACACACTTTCAAGCACACCCCTCAAATGACCATTTGAGGGGTATTTATAGTACAAGACACAAGTTGCCCTAAAGGCTTTCCTTGGGCTTTGTATGGGCTTCGTTGGATTGGATTTGGATGTGGGATAAATAAGCTTATAAACGGCTAGGCTTAGTTTATCTTTTAACTAATTAGCTTATCCCAATCCACGAGCCCGCTGACTATTCTAACACGATATCTAACACGCTACAAAGTTCCTAATAGTGAATGACCATCACTTCTAATAAAACTATTAAGGCTATGAGATGGCGCTGGGTCAAATAAGTCGAGAGCGTCTTTGCATCATCGTGGTATAAGGCTTCGTGTCTCTGGTATCTCAAGTATCTTGAGAAGGGCAAGGAAGAGTTGGTCTCGCAGCTTGAAAATTTTGGTGCCACCGTGAGCGCTCATTGAAGCGCAGGAGATGAAGTTGCATGCAAGCTCACCGAGTATGATGAGGAGTTATATCTCCAACTCCTGCTCACTATCGCCGAAGCGCAGTGGCTCATCGGCCATGGTCTCATGACCGCCGCCTCAAGACCTTGGAGTCGCAGGAAGTAATGGACGCTGGGGAGTTGTTCGATGTGCGTTGGCTGGGAAAGGCGTGTCGCTGAGGAGCTTCAAGAGGTCGATTGTTGAAGGTGCTCACGATAAGGTGCCCGGTTATAATGCGCACTCATACGATGATCCGTGGTCGCTATGGAGAAGATGAAGTTATTAGAGCTTCCCGATTCCGAGATAGAGCTCGACCTGTGATTATCCCATAGGGGTCATTATGGAGGGGTCGACCTTAGCTCGGCATCGCTACCGAAATGCGGAGCACACCGACTATTTTTGAAACCCGATGAATCCCAACTTCAAGTGCCTGTGTTTGCTCGTCCCAAGGATATCTTGAATCCTTCGCCTGGAGAAGGAAGTGCCTTTAAAGCAAGTGTTGAAGCGCATGCTACAAGACTTGCCAAAAGGAAGGGATTAAAGGTAAGGCCATTTTGTGCGGTATTGGCGCAATTATCTCCCCAGATCCGACGGGATACCGGTTAGTGTTGCCACGGTATCTCGCCAAGACCACCTTTGAAGAAGTTGAACAAGATTGGGACGCCGCAAAGTCGTGTGGGAGTTCATCTCTTAGACGTTGTAGGAGTATGTAGATAGTAACTTGTATTGTAAATATCATTTTGTAAGAACGCATCGGTACTTAATGAAATATTACTTTAGTTGAATGTTGTTTGACTTATAATATTTGTACTTAGTTACTTGTCTTTCCATGAAAAACATGCATCGCCTAAGAAGCAAACTGCTTGTATAAGCCGATTAATCTTTGTTGTTCATAATTATTTATGAACTACCATACTTATAAAATTTCAAGTATTTCTAACATAGTCGTGTATGTTATTATACGCAGCAGCATCGCAAATATCATAGTAAGGAGCCAAGTGTCTTGATTCCTAATTTGTTAAACGCTCATAATATGCATTGTTGCGCATCCATCGCGGATGCGCACTTCAGCTTATTCCAACGCCTTGAGAATAAGGTGTTTAACAAGGATACGTGATCCACCGCTGACGGGTTTGCAACCCTCTTACTCAACGAGTTATTTAGTAGGTTTACTCATCCTTTTACCATCGTGGGTTTATTAAGTGCATGCACGCCATGTAGGCAAAAGATAAAAATGTTAAGACATAAGTATATGGAAATAACAAATTGAAATATGTCACGGAGTTAGCTAGAAACCGCAACGCTTTATTAATACTTGCGAGTTTTGTGAAAGTAAATAAATAAGACATTTGCCTAAGTAAAACGAAATGTAAATACACGGATTTTTATTTGAGCCCTATATTAAAGTGCGAGTGTCCGTCGCTGAGCAGTGGCCTTTCCTAGAGATAGCATCGCTTGAGATTGCAGATATTTCATGTGCGTGGAAGCTCACGACCATCCATGTCACGCAACTTGTACGCGCTTTTCCTAATGCTTCAACGACCTCATAGGGTCCTTCCCAATTTGGTCCAAGCTTCCATGTATCTTCTGTGGCTCGCATCATTGGCGCGGTATCTGAAGTCGCTCGGTCTCGAATGAAACACTTCGTACTTTAGCGTTATAGTATCCCTTCATTTTGACTTAGCTCTTGCTTCACATATAGCCGCTGCTCACGCTCTTTCCTCCAATAGGTCCAAGTCGATACACTGCTCATTGTCATTGGTTGCAACATTGACTTCGGCAGCGCGAATAGTTGGCATCCCAATTTCACCGGTATGACGGCTTCGTCCCATAGACCGTGAAAATGGAGTGTCTCCGTGCTAACCTTGATTGAAGTACGGTGCGCCCACGAACATGCGATAATTCTTCCACCCACCTTCTTTTATACTTGTCCAATCGCGCCATTCCTTCACCCGACTTCGATTTGCGCGTTCGACCATTGCCGTTGGTTTGTGGGCGCTTAACCGACGCTGGTGTCGTGATTTTCAACTTTTCGCACCGGTCCTTGAAGGGTTGTCACAAAAAATTTCCGTTGTCCGAGATGATTTCCCGTGTAATCCGAAGCGATACAATATTTTCCCAAAAGCGTTTCACCGATTGCCGTGATTTTACAACCGCCTTTGCTTCTATCCATTTGGTGAAGTAATCTATGGCCACTATGAGGAACTTCAATCCTCCCGCCGCAACGGGAATGGACCCGCAATGTCGATACCCACTTGTAGAATGGCCATGGCGCCGTGATAGTCAGTAGCTCTGCTGTGGTTGGCGGGGAACAGTCTGTGAACCCGGCAATCGCACTTTCTTATTAAGTCTCGCGCATCACGGTGCATGGTAGGCCAATAGTATCTCGACCGTAAAGCAAGGCCACCACGGACCGTGGTCCCAATGCATGCCGCATGATCCGCCGTGAATTTTGAGTACATAATTTGCTTGCGGGGTGATTTCAATGCCAAAACACGCTAAGTTTACTCACACAAGCTAGCCACTTGTGAATGACTAACCGTAAGAAACTTAAAACGGTTCGGACATCGATTCACCGATAATGAAGGCTTAAGGGTGTGTGTATGGATAAAACCTCAATATCGATATCAAAATAATCACGGTTAGATTCAAATTCCTTTAGGAAAAGAATATTAAATCAAATCCGTGTGTGATCGTGTATACGGATTAGACAACCCGAATCGCTTTCCAACGGCGCGAATCGCCAACGCTGTTTTGGTTTGGAATTTAATGCTCGATGTTTTGATTTGTTTGATTTTGATTTTATTAAACTACGGAATAGGAAAGTAATTAAGGAAATCTATTTTACGGAAATCCTAAGTGCGTAATTAACTAAAACGTAATTAATAAAACGTAATTAAAAATGCAACTACGCCTAAATTATACCCTAAAAATGCCTAAAATTACTTTTACTCTAGAAATGTAATATGAAAACTATTTTAGAATTAAAACTATTTTTTGGATTTTTCGGATTTTATTAAAATTAAAACTAATTTTTAACTATTTAAACTAAATTAAAATACTAAAAATATGAAAATCAAAGGAAAAATATGAAACTATTTTTATAAAATCTAAATTATCCTAAGAGAATTTTCAAAACTATTTTTATTTTTCTCGATTATTTTCTATTTTCTACTAATTTTAAACTATTTTAATCTAATTTAAATTGTGAAAATATGAAATAAAAGGAGAAAAATAAGGAAAATATTTTTATGCTTTTATATTTTTCTTAAACTGAGAAAATTGAAAAATTATTTTTTGAACTTTTTCTTAATTATTTGCAATTAAAGCTAATTAAAAGTGAATAAAACCCGATTTTAATAATAAAAATACTAAACAAAGGACCAAAAATCATGAAAATCTCAAGAAAATTCTAAAATGATAATCTAAATCTATGAAAATAAGAAATATGATGCTTATGTGTGAAATATTAGGGTTGCGGTGTAAATTGATAGCAAATAAGCACTTTAATATAAGCTAAAAAGCACAACTAGCAACCAAACTTCTACTGTACAATATTACACTAAAATAAGCTATTATCAACTGATTATTTCTACTCCTAATCTCGTATAAGCAATCCAACAAGATTTGAAGCTAACTGAACTAAACAAAGAAAACAAATGAATGTGCCCTATGTTTGAGCTTATTCACCGACTTATCGTAAAAGCTTGAGTCAAAATGATATGTGGTCTTGAAGACCACCCAAAGAAACTACAAATGTGCCAAGTTTGAGACCCTAACTATTTAAAATGAGCACTGCAGCGCTTGTTGCAAGTTCTGCGATAAAATTGATTTTGACATGGTTTCGACTTTTGAAAACAGTTTGATACTTTGACTTATGTGAGATTCAAATGCAAATGTAGGACCTAAATAGATGAAATATGATGAAATGAAACTTTATCAAGCTAGTTTATCAAGTTTTAAACCTATATGAATGATTATGGTTGACCGATTTTAATGAGATATGCAAACAAGAATGATTCAAGCTAATTTTGACTTTTGTAACAAGACTAATGTAAACTATGACCGAAATGAGTTTACTAGTGATATTAGAGACTAAAACAATGATTCTAAACCATGTCTAACATTCTAACTCGCTTTTATCATGCAAACCAAACACCCCTTTATAGATGTTATGCAAATATTAGAGCTAAAACTCAAACACAAGTCTACTCTATCATTAAAAATGATCCAAAACATCAAAACACGGCTAATATGACAACAACAAGCAATATTATGATGGATCTAATGGAAATAAAACTGCTACTTTATTTAAGCTAGAAATGAGATTAAAAGCTACACTTACAAGAGGTCCAACCACAATGGCTTGCAAACCAAAGA
Source organism: Chrysanthemum lavandulifolium (assembly GCA_022545495.1). NCBI lineage: Eukaryota > Viridiplantae > Streptophyta > Magnoliopsida > Asterales > Asteraceae > Chrysanthemum > Chrysanthemum lavandulifolium. The sequence goes on from CM040239.1 coordinate 51,485,931, forward strand.
ATAGAACCACTAAACCTAACCCATATAACATCAAATCAACCGAGTTCCATCATCACAATCAAACCATAACCATTTCTCGAACCAAATGAGCACACAGTTGACTTTCGTTGACCGAGATCTTTTGTGAATGAAATGAATGAAGTGACGATGAGGTGCAATATAAGCTCAATAAAGCTATAATAATCAAATGAGCCTACTCCATTACTCAAATAAGCTTATTGATTACTTTAAATAAGAAATGCAAAATAAAATCTAAAAACTTGGAACTTTTATTAAACCGAAAAGGGGTTACAAGGAATTGGAAATACAATAAAAGCTTAATAAAACATTTATAAAACTATCGAAAATTAAGAACAATAAGCTAAAATGAAAACTAGGAATTGCACGATTTCTATGTGAGCCAAGAGGGTCTATTTATAGCCTATAGCACCTTGGGATTCTTGATAGAAGAGCCTAGAAGTCCATTTGCGTACCACAAATCCATTCCATTGTCATCACATCCAATCAAAGAGCACCAATTCACCATATGAGGTGTCACGCCAATGAGATTGCTCCATTTGTCCACGAGGGCAACCTTATCGACAAGTCGAGGTTCTAGAAGATTGATAGATTCTTAGTACGATGTTAAGGTGTTTGGGATGGGTACTTGGTGGTAAAAGGGTGCGTTTGGGAGGAAGACAGGGAAGGGCGCGTTTGGTTTATTTTATTATTGTTCAAAAGGGTTGACCGGTCGTGGGTAAGGTTTGACCGTGGTATGGCCGGGTAAATGGTGTATTCGGGTTGGTTTATTGGATAACGGGTTGTGTGTTTTGGTTTGCTTGTGGGGATTATGTTTAAGTGGATTTTGGACTTAGGACAATAATGGACTAGGATAATTAATGTTGATCCATTAGCAACCATAGGGACTAAACTTGCAAAGGATGAAAATCCAAGGACCAAACATGTAATTAAATATCTTCCAAGGATAGATTTTGACAATCTTCAATTAAACCAAGGGCCAATCTTGACATATCTTCAAACTTAGATATTTCTTCCAAAAATCATCCTGAGAATAAAATCTTCATAAATGCACAATTTTGCTCTTCCTCGGCTTAAGCTCTCTCAATCTCCGTGCTCGGATTTACGCCCGATTTGGTTCCTTTTGTGTTTTACATATCCGCACTGCACAAGCACAAACTCAAGAAAACGATAAATATTAGCAATAAACGGCTCTTTCTTGGCTATTTTGGGTCAGATTTGATAATGAAAAGGTATGTGTTTTAGCACATACCAAAATACCCCAGACGAGACCATTGCCGTGTCCTCACGCAATGCAATCAACTCACGCTTCTAAAACCAAGGATTTCAATCTCTTTCTACTAAACCTATGAAGAAGTAGCAAAGATTCCTCAAAAGAGATTAAGAACCCTTAATTCTAAAAACGCCCCGTTTACCTTTTAAATTCACATATATAGATATTATGGTTAAGCACATGACGGTTTGTTGAACTTTCATGTCGATCAATAACTCCAACATTTTTCAAACGACACGTTAGGATCATAGAGTAGAAAACACAACACAGCGTGAAGTGACCATACGGATAGAATACATCGTCCCTGATTTTTCACAAGTCCCCAAACTAAGCGTAAAACCAAAATCATTGTTACGTATGACTCTAGATGCTAACACTACCCATGGAAGTTACTTATGTAATTACCTTTTGCTCCCATTTTCCTATTTCCTCTAGATTTTTTTATTTTTGTGAGAAATGAATTTCTTCAAATTCTCGTTTCGATAACTTTTATTCCGATAAAGATACAAGGCTAAGTCGATAATTAGTTATCCGCCTTCTCTCAAGAACCATTGTCGTAAAAATGAGGTCCACATCAAGGAATTTTATTCACTTATAATTTTGACTTTTTCAACATTTTTTTCATTTTTTTTTTTTTTTTTTTGCATGTACTTTATGAGCTATGAACTACGGAGCTTCACGGGGTAATTCCAAGACTATAGGCTTCATGAAATGAGGATCCCTGGCTAGGCTAAGACCTCACTCAATCCCGCTAAAGATCCAAGGGTCCGATCTCGACACCATGCATTTCACAACTTTACTTATTACTTTATCACATATCACTTTATGCTTTATTTATTTATGGATCCTTGATGTGTACCCAATTTTTAAAACAAAGATTCTTTTAAGAAGATAAAGAACTAACTATCGCCAAAAACTCAACATCTCTAATTTTTATTTAACAGATATGGGTGAAACAATTTTGTGGGAACAAAAGCCATAAGTACCTTCATGGGCTCTAAAGAGAACCAACTACTCCACGCTTAGCATCTAAACTCATAAGTAACTCTATCATTTCTCGATCTCGCAAATTTAAAATCCCAAATAATGAGATCCGCAGATGCTTAGCAGATAATTTTAAGATTATCTATGGTTAAGGAACAAGTTAGGGCTCAACACGCCTGGTCAAGTCGTAATTCTATTCCTACTCTCACCAATGGAAAGTCAACAAGGTGTCAAAACATATATTAACTTAGCAAATGCTTCGCCTAATGAAATAAAGTTATGCATATTTAAAGTCACTCAGGAAACTTGCAAATTCTTGGCCTTGTGAGCTAGAATTAGCATTTTATAGCTTCTTATCTAAGAGACTAGCCAACTTTTCAATCAAAAGACTTAACAAAAGCTTCAAAAATTTTAAATTTTTCACATTTTTGCACAATTTTCATTTTCTAAGGAAAACGGGTTACGAGAGTACACGACAAAAAATAAGCAAGTGCGGTCAAATCAAATCAAGATTACCCTACCCCTGAGACTAGAACGAAACATTGTCCTCAATGTTTAAAGCAAGGTATCACGAAAATCTAAAAGCCGCTTATTAAGTATGCTCAAAGATAAACGTTAGTCGATAAGATTAGGATATCGGATTTCCATTAGCATCGATCATGAAACTCGGTGGAGAAATGACAAACTTCGAGCACGAGAGTCTTCATATCGGAACATCCTAAACACAACATCACAAACAACCAAACACGAGAAATCGAAGAGGCACCCCTTCAAGGCGTCACTTATTAGAAAATAGAGAAAAGAGAAGGATAAGCATGGGGTGCCTCCCACGAAGCGCCATCGTTTTTGATCACCGAGTCGCTAGCATGACTCGTCCTCGAATTCTATTGTCCTTGGGAAGCAAGCGGAAGGATACCCGGATCAAAGATGGTATCCTCACTCCGAGGAAAGAGAATGGGTGGGTTGGGTGGGAAAGAAAATGTCGGGCATCGACATAAGGTATATTATGAAAGAATGATCCATCATCCGGTGGTTTTGCGGGTGGACGAAGGATGACGGATCACAATAAGAATACTCCATAGAAGAAGGGAGTCCATGGTACGTAAAAGTGTTACTTGAAGGTTCATCAACGAAGGCATCCAAGAGAGGATCCTTTTACGGTTAACTTTTGTTTTATGAATGTCCTTCCAAGAGTATCCTGTGGTTAAAAATCTTGTCCCTGAGAGGAAGGAAATCAAAGTATCATCTACGTGAAAATCCTCACGAGGAGAGGAATCACTCTCGGATAAAAAATAATGTTGGACCTCAGGATCAACAAGTTCATCTGTCGAAAATTTCACTTCCTTTTCTTTCTTCGGGAAAAACGGATCATCGTATTCATCTTCTTTATTCTGAGAAAGGATCGAGTCGGTGGGAGCAAGTTCATCGGTGAACTCCTCACTTTCTTCGTCAAAGAGTTGATTCTCAAAAATTTGATTATATTCAGAATCGAATTCAAACAAGGGATTTGTGAATGTCATCTTGAAAGATTCTGGATTGAAACTCAGAAGAAGTTTCCATATTTTCAGAAGAAGGAGTGGGATTGCCACTCAAAGGAAGGTTGATTTTCTCAGAAATTGGAGTGGGACAAGTGGTGTGCTCTTAGAGCTAGCGCTTCCACCACTATAGGTTCAACTTTCTTCACATCATCCGGATCATCCGAGGGGGGTAAGAAGATGGCTCGTCATATAACAATTTTCAAGAAAAGAATGTCCCCTCCGGGTCAAAAGTAGCATCATCAATCTCAACGGAACCGAATCATCATTAAGAAAGGCCTCGATCTCTTCCCAAGTAGGTCACTTTCCGTAGTGAGAGACGGAAAGAGTCGGTCATAATCGGATTAGACGGTAAAGTGGGATTGCCACTTTCTTCAGAGAAATCAATCACACCGATGCTATGAATAGAATGATCATCGGGTGGAGGTTTTGAAGTTTGTTCGGCATAAAACATAATCTTTTCATTTCCTTTTCTGATCGTCAACGTTCCTTGGTAATGATCCACAAGGACTTTTGCGGTTCTCAAGAATGGTCTTCCTAAAGTGAGAGGGACTCGGCCGACCTCTATATCAACGACGGGAAATCCACGGAAAAAGGAATTTATCCACTCGCACTATAACATCGCTGACTACACCAACCGTGTGAGCAATTGTTCGATTAGCTAATTCAATAGTCATACGAGTCGGTATAAGAGTCTTCAATCCAAGCTTATGATATATCGCAAGAGGCATGAGACTTATGCTTGCACCTGAATCGGTCAAAGCATTATATTCCTCAGTATCATTTAAAGAGCAAGGAAGGAGAAATTTCCCGGGATCACCAAGCTTCTCGGGAGCTTGGTTTGAGGAAGAATTAAACGGTGTAGGCTCAAGTGAAATCTTTGAAATTTGTTCCAATTTCTTTTCATAAATCATATCAGCAGCTTTGATCATGTAGGATATAACTTTTCACATACACATCAAACCATAACACAAAGTAGCATATAGATGGAATTCTAGAGAGAGAAAGTTAGAGGTTTAGGGAACTTAGTGAGAGAAAGTGAAAGATATTATTATGAGCTCCAACTCTCTACCTTGGGAGGTAGAGAGTATTTATAGTCTTACATAAACGCCACACATCGGGCGTGGATCGTGCATACAAGGGGTAAAGACCCGTCTGTCCCTCCACGGTGTTACTTAACTAAATACTACTTAACTTAAAAGAACTACGACTACGAGCTTTCTAACGATTACATATGCTTGAGGTGACCGACTCTTTAATACCGTATTTCTAATTCCTAACAATCTCCCCTAAGGAGGTCACCTCAATCATGTACCAAAATTACATTGAATACAAATAGATATTACATAAAAATTGTTCTTGCATTCTTGATGTAGTCCTTTGCTCCTAAGCTCGTAGTCATTGATTCTTCACATTGCATGTTTGGTTACTCCAAGTGGAGGTCTTTATCGATCCACGTGATAATAATTTTGAGCCGCTTTTGAGATCATCAAGAATCAAAATCTCGAGACATCCATTGTGGTGTTGGTATTATGTGATGTTGTGACTTTCGGACCGACATGCTCACATTCGGATCATGATATCTTCTCATCGAGTAGCGGAAGCTTTCGTTGATTCATGATATTGGCGCAGCGAAAGGTAAGCATGGAGTGAAAATATCGAGTCATTGATGCACTAATCATGATTTCTTTGGAGATGAATGTATTAAGTGAGCATGCGGCTGGATTGACCGCTTCATTCGATCACCGCAAACGCCGGTGTACCGCATACAACAATTAGCAATAAATCGCACGAAAGTGTCTTTGATCACTTTCGTTGAATCGAGGTACACGCCCACTTGTTCCCGCTGATCGATACATGTCTTGCCTGTGATCGTATAATTCAAGAATTTCCTTGACAGGTTTCGCGGTGCTCTAGTCGTTCTCAAACCGAACATCTCAAAGAAGACAACACGGAGTGAGTGAACCAAATAATTTTAAGTCCACCGATTGATGAAAAGAGATTTGAAAACAATCGTGTATTGCTCAATAGAAATTGTTTTTGCAATACAACGAAGGTTTTATTGAAAATCAATTATCAATCATAAAACACCTTTGGTTTGAAAATAAGTACACGGTCGATGTGCTAAAGAAAAGAGTTGTTAAGCACAAAGACCGGTTTTCAAAGGTATCCGCTAATCCATAACTCGAACCAGATTGATTCAAGAGATTGAATCTCCCATTGTTTCGCTCGGTTGTCACATGGTTGATCTATATAATAGATCTCACATGCCACCTACCAGAGCTTGTTTGATGTTGGCTCCGAAGGCTTTCCATCATCATTGTGAATGTGTAAACACATCACTCGGATGTTCCGCAATACCACAAGGATAATGCGTGGGACTCAAGATATAATCTCTTTCCACATTGTGTGAAACGAGAGTCTTCATTGAAAGTGTCCCGATGAGATTTATTGATGATCTCGTGGCTCTAGACTCAATTTGTGCATATTTGGATCCCGTGTCGAGACTAGGAGAGGGTCTCCTTCTTCAATATCAACACTCTCTAAGAGAAAGTCGATAGATAATGTCGGTTCCCGTGAGAATGAAACAAGTCCTTTAAGAGGAACTTGAGTGGCTTGGAAAGTTGAAGTGCAAAGGCCACCGGGTCCATGACGCCTTGTCTTCAATACCGATGTTACCATCAAGAGTATATGAATTGAACCCGGTTTCGCCCTAAGGTTGAATAAATGGAGGCTATTTGTTTTCACCCTTTCCTCATTCAATTCTTTTAATTCTTCAACTCCTTGGCTTACCGAGACTTCATAGCTAGAACCTTGTTGGGTTTATTCCAAGACTAGCTCGCCTCACCCGCACTCTTCCCATATCTCACTTTTCTCCTTTTATCATCATACCTAAGGACTTCTACACTAACTAGTGGATTGTCCGTCTCGGTAGATCCTCCTGCTCAGCGGATCATGGGAACAAAACCTAACCTTATCATCCTTATATCACCGCACATAAAGTAAAGTTGGTCGGTCTATTTGGTATTTGTTCATCTGCCGTTGGAGCCAATTGAAAACTATTTGAAAATCAATTCGTATACTTGTGATATATTATCAAAGCATTTTGTACCGAATTGTTTTGATATTTTAGAACGAGAACTCCCCTCAACATGTGCATCAAGTATTTGAAAATGTTTTATGACGGAGGCAAGAGAAAGAATTAACTTCTTTGATTACCATTTTCTAAAGATATCAACATCACTTCCCACATCAAATCAAGTAGATATAGCATTTCCGGAAGGATGAGGTTTCCATAATATGCTCCCCTCAATATGTGCCTCGAGGTTTGAAAAGAGTTTTGCACATACTAGAGGAACTTGCACATTGAGATAAGTTGATCACATTTCAAATCATAGGTTTTAAGATAAATGCTCCCTCAACATGTGCATGGAAAATTTGAAATCGCTTTGTCACATGTGGGGTGATAGCATGTACATCCTTATAAAACCATTTACCTAATTATTAGTTTAAATCCAATTTAAATCACACATTCTCCCCGATCACAATTATCAAATCATTTGAGATTTGTGATCTCTTATTGATTTAGATTGATTTTGAAAGCTTTAAGGGGAATTGTGACTTGATTATGAAAGTGTTTTAATCGATAAGGATCGGATTTAAAGACTTTAAACTCCATTGATAAAACATGCATGTATATCTTTTGAAAACAATTTAATGCCAAATAACTTTTTAATTTAATTGAAATCATTCTCCCTCAATCAATGACATAGGTTGTTGATTGAGAGATAGGATTTTGACACATAAGTCCCGATGATTATCAAAAATAGAGACCGAGTTATTTTTCAAAGCATTTGGTTTTCAAGCAGATAAATGTTTATAGAATCGAGCATGGAATTTGAAAACATGGTAAAACATGGCTCGTTCTTTCTTTTAAAAGCGGTTACCGCTCAAATGACAATAAACCATTCTTTTCTCTTTCTCCCATTTTTTTTTTTTTTTTTTTTTTTTTTTTATATATAATTCGAACAACATCTAAAGTCCCGTGTCATTCTTTGAATGACAACATCAAGACCGTAGATATTATCGAATCGAGAAAACATGACAAATGACAATATATATATATATATATATATATATATATATATATATATATATATATATATATATATATATATATATATATTTTTTTTTTTTAATTTTTCAAATTTTATGGATTTTGAAAGTTTTATATTTTCTATTTTGTTTTTCGAATAAATATTTACAAGAGGTAGATGAAGGAAACCTTTACTCTCGCCTTCCTCCTCAAGACGTTTGAGAGTTTCGTTGAAGGCTTTTCAAGCCAAGACGTGGAAGAATAAACTCAAAACGCTCTCTTGAAAGAGCTTTGGTGAAGATGTCTCGCTAACCGATATTCGCACTCACAAAATATAGTTCCACCACACCTTTTTCCACTTGTTCCCGATGAAATGATGTCGAATGTCGATATGCTTTGCTCTTGAGTGTTGAACGTTGTTGCATGAGAGAGCAATAGCACTTTATTATCACAAGATGTAGAGGATTTTGTTGAATACAAAGCCATAGTCGATAATTGAGATCTCATCCATAAGATTTGAGCACAACAGATGACATGGCTATGTATTCAGCCTCTGTAGAGAAATAGAAGTGCTCATTTGCTTCTTTGAAGACCACCACAAGCTTATCACCCAAAATCGAAAGCACCTCCGGACGTACTTCGACGTGTATCTTGACAACTGCATGATCGGCATCCGTGATAGGCCGTTAGTGACATACCGGTGTCCTTCGGTACCAAAGACCCATATTGATGGTTCCTTGAGATACCGAAGACCCGCTTAATCGCTTCAAGGTGCTTTTTAGTAGGCTTAGCACGGTATCCGCACACATGCAAACAAATGAACAAGATGTCTAGTCTACTAGGCGTGAGGTACATCGTGGATCCAATCATACTACGATATTTTGTTTGGTCAATCATGATCCCCGAGAGGTCCTCATCTAGTTTGGTTCGGTCAATCATGGGGTGTCAATGGTCACTTGAATCAAATCCAAATTTCTTTAAAATCTCTCATTGCATATTTAGATTGATTTATGAAAATGCCTCCGGACTTTGTGAAATTTGTAATCCCAAGAAAATGACATTTGTCCCATCATTGACATTTGAAACTTTGAACTCATTTCATTTGAAAACGATCACATTCCATTGGGTCGGTCCGAGGCAAAATAATATCATCAACATAAATTTGAACATGAATTAAATGTTTGCTCGACTTCGGTGAACAATGTAGGATCAATCGCTCCTTTGATGAATCCGGTTGATAGAAGAAACTTTGACAATGGTATCATACCATGCCCTTGGAGCTTGCTTTAAACCGTAAAGAGCCTTCTTCAAACGATAAACGTGAGTAGGATGCTCTTGATTCACAAATCCTTCAGTTGGTCGACGAGAGCGACTTCTTTAAGATCTCCGCTCGTAAATGTCGCCTTTACATCCATCCGATATACTACCATGTTCTTACTAGCAAGATTAGCCGTAAAGATTCTCGATTGCCTCGATTCGAGCAACCGAGCAAAAGATTCTTCAAAGTCTATACCTCCTCTTGACGATATCCTTTAGCAACTAATCGAGCCTTGTTCTTCAACACATCACCATGCTCATCAAGTTTTACTTTGAAGATCCATTTGAGAGCTATAATCATAGCACGATCTGAGCGGTACTAACTCCCATACATCAAGACGATCAAACTCATGAATTTCATCTTGCATGGCATTAAACCAGCTATCTTCATTCATGGCGCTTTAACATCTTTTGGTTCGATCTTAGATAGTATGGAGTTGAAGAAGCACCATAAGGCATCGGTTGCGAGTTGTTTCCGGGTTGATACAGACGAGAGGATTTCAATGATGTTGTCTAAGGGGTGATCGTGAGTCCATTTTCCGAGGTGTTCATGTGGCGCTTGTTGAGGAACCGAGGTAGCCGAGTCGATGTCTCACAAGAAGATGGTTCTCGATGATGATTCGAGAGTAGCAAATATGTTTTCAAATGGAGCATCTTCGTGAATCGCAAAGGGATTAACTTCATCATTGATGCGTAAACATTTCCATGATGTACATTTGAAGAATGATGATTTGTTGATGAGATCAAGGATCGCAGCAGTGCTTCTTGACTTAAAGATATTGAGACCAAGGATTGACTTCATTCACGTGAATATGAGCATCCTCTGTTGTGGGATCAACACCTCATTAGTAATTGAATCATACAGTTCATCAAACATAGGATCAAACAATTTCTTTAAGTCATCTTCGGATGGAGGTACATATGGAGTTTCTTGAGAAGAGTTTGGAACAAGAGATGAACCAATGGACTGTTTTGAAGTGCGGGTCCCGAAATGGAGTGTCCAGGAGCCATTTGACCTGGTCACCATCAAACGAACGTGAATTGTTTCCATGATATTTCGAGTTCTTTTGTTGTAGATTCGGTATCCCTTTGTTTGATGCATATCCTACAAATTCTCCAATGTCGACTTTAGCCCTAAGTTTCCCTAAGTCTTGACCCTCATTAGTTGGATAGCACAATGCACCAAACACACGAAGGAAAGAGATTAGGTTTTCTGTTGTGGACAAGTTCATATGGAGTTTTTCCATGTACATGTGTGAATTAGGGAACGATTTTGTGTGAAGCATGCAGCGATGGCGATTGCTTGACGCAGAAACATTGGAACCTTTGAGTAAATCAAGATTGTTCTAGCGGCTTCAACCGTAGTTCGATTTAGCCTTTCAACTACACCGCTCTGTTGAGGAGTTCGTGGAACACTTCTTTGATGACCGATTCCAACGCTTTCATAGAATTCATTAAGTTGTTTGTTGACAAACTCGGTTCCATTGTCTGCTCGATAATTCGACGGTTTTGTTAAGTCTAACTCGCACTGTTTGATGAGTTTGATGATGATATCGAGTTTCATCCTTTGTCCTTAAGAACTTGACCTGTGAATCTAGAGTAATCATCAACCACAACTAACACATATTTCTTCCCAAAGATATTCTCGCACCCTCATTGGTCCACATAAATCCATATGAATCATATGAAGAACTTCGTGACGAGTTAGTAGGTTTGGGTTTATGGGCATACTTCTTGCTTTTTCCCAATTGACATGCCGAACAAAGATGATCCTTTTCATACTTTAGTCTAGGTAAACCTACAACTAAGTCCTTTCTCGAAAGATCGTTGATGGTGCCAAGTTCAAGTGATTGAGACGACAATGCCATAACCATGACTTTGTTTTGAAGCCTTTGATAACAAGCAGATCGAGAAGCCCTCATCATGTCATCGATAGAGATGGTGTAAAGATTTGACCCACGAGTTCCTTTTAACAGCTTCCTTACCATTAAGATCTCTAACAAAGCGGTATGTTTTCGAAGGCAACTTCTAGATCGAATTGACCAACAGAGAAATGATTATGACCCAAACCTTCTACATAGTAAACTCTAGAGATGACACTATCACCAACAACATAATCTCCATAACCCATAATAGCACGAAATGATCATTACCAAATCTAATAGCCCGATGAATTTGCTCACGAAGTTCATGAGTCATGACCGTCTCCAAATCATATGCTTGGAACAACTGAGTCCAGTACCACGTAATCGATTTGAACAACTGCAGCTTGAACATGTACAAGAATGGATAATCGGATAATTGGGATCCCCATGCAAGAATGGGTTCCATTTGGTTAGTAACAATGTTTGGAACACCCACATCGTAAATAGAAGCATTCATATCGTAGTGAGGCAATGGAATCAGTGAATAGATGCAAGATTAGTGTCGAGATTAGCCCTATTCACAGGTGTGATCACTTCTTAAGGGAATAGTTCTACCAAGAGGCATCCATTTTCTAGTGGGCATTATCTCGATTAGTCTTAAGACCAACAGTGTCCAATAAAAGCCTATTTTATGAATGTTCTTCCCGGGTTTCCACTTTTTTTCTAGCTTTCTTCGCTTTTGCCTTTTAGCCTTATTAGCATGAATTTTAGCATTAACAATATTGACCGGACAATTAACATCATTAGCGCACTAAGAACACCACATTCATGATTAGAAATGAATTCAAGCGGACATCGAAGACAAGGTTTGCAAATAATATCGAATTGAATTAATTACAAGACGCCTATGGCTAATACTAGAATCAACACGACTCGCTTTATTCGATTCAAACTTAAAGTTCCTAGATTGTTCTTCTACTCTTTTCCAAAGGCACATTCTTAGCTTGCGAGGTCCTATCATTCCTTGTATTGTCTTGAGACTTTGACTGCTCCCTTTAATGTCACCGACACTCTCAGAGAGAATGGGAACATTAGTTGGTTTAACTACTCTTTGCATCACTTGTTTAGATGTAATTGGGTCCGAACTACATGCGGTGCACTAAGGTTCACTTTCTTAAAACTAGAGGCACCGTGATTTGTACTCCTAGAAGGCACACTTGAGTTCTCTTTCTTAGCATTGATGATCCGAATCGAACTACTTAAAGGCACACTACGGATCACATTCAAAACATTGGGAATCGAATGCATATCATACTTAGCGTTAGGCATTGAGCATGGAATCAAAGGATTAACTCTCTCACCTAATGACTTTGGGCATATTGTGATCAAGCATTCTAAGATTTCTTGAGATCGTTTGGCATATAAGCATGCATGTCCAATTGCATTATCATGAGGTTTCTCTAGCTTATCCTCTTCAACAATCTCACGCAGACATTCTAGGCAATCCTTAAGGGATGAGAAGTATGTTTGAATGGCAAGTTTGTTGTTCCTTAGATGAGGAGGGACATATGTCACAGATAAAGCATATTTATTACAAGAGTGAACATTTGATACAACATTCTCCCCATTGGTCATTGGCATTTTCTCTTTTACCTGACTCTTCAGATTCTCAATTTCCTTTTGCAATGACGCTATTTGATCGTTATTTTTGTTACGAGTGACTTTAATTGATTCAAATAACTCATTGAAATGACGTTTAACCTTTTCATTTTCTTCTAGAAAACTTTCATTTTCCTTTTGTAAAGCATTTACTAAGTTTTGAAGATGAAACGTTTGAGAATTCGAGAATCTAAAGGAGGAGGCATTTGGGAGCTGTCATATTGTTCGCTTGACCCTTTAATCGAGATTTGGGCTTTCAACTTTCGATCGTGTTGCACCGAGCTTGAATCTGCTCATCACGCTTGTTAATTTGAAAACTCGATCAAACTCGAGCATCCAAGATGTCTTGATATTTGAAGTTTTGACATTTTCTTTGAGATGTTGATATTTTAGTTTTAAATTAAAATACTCAACTTCTAGTTTAGAAAATGTTTAACCAAAGTGTCATGATCATCCGGTTCAATTTTCTCGCTTAGTTTAGAATTAGTTTTTCAAGCTCAATGACACGATCATGGGAGACTTTCGTGGCAACAGATAGTTCATGAAATTTGGAAGCATTAATAGAGCAATTTGAGCGAAGAAAAAATATCTCGAGCAACACATTCAAGAATAAGAGTCTCATTTAAGGTATGCAAGTTCTTCCTCTCAATCTCATTATATTTTAGTGCGCTCATAATCACTAACTTCACCTACCATTGCATCAAATTCCTTTTCCATTCCCTTGATATCGCTTTCTATCCCTTTTAAGACTCTCAAAGTGATCTTCGAAGTTTAAAGAAAGGCATGACCTCGCTTAAATAACATTCTTTCATTTGCTCAAACCCCTTTCTCCTTCATTATACCAGTGGGTGTGATCCTTTTCTTGCAAGTTTTCTCAAAATCAACAAATAGTTGAAATATAACATATTGACTAATTAAGGTCTTGCTTTTAGTGGCAATTTTTCTAGGAACAAGATGCATTGGTGTATTAGAGGATACACAATCGCTTCTAGGCATTTTCCATAAAGGGGTTTGTTTCAACAATATTTTCGACTTTCCGCTTATCTAAATCCTTTTCCAAAAACTTGTTCGGGAGTCAACAATGTTTGAGGCTTAAACATGTTCAAGGAAATCCAGCTTTTCCTTCTTGTAGTCATGGGGAGTGATAATGATCTTTTCTCTTTGCATTTAGGGTCATCTAGTTTTTGTTCATCCTTTCCCTAGTGACTTCATCGATTTCTTATCTTCCTCGGTGCACTCAACGCAACTAGGTTTCGCTTAGGCTTAAGGATTTCATTACCATCATAAAGCACCTTATGAGCATTTCTAGCCTTTTAATTACCTCTGGATTTGGTTCCTCAACAGGGGAATGCTATGCTTATCGCTTAAGACTCGATGTTTAGTGACCATGTGAGCAATCAATGGTGTTTCCTTGTATGTACAACTTGTTTTCAAGTTTGTTTTCAAAGTTTTCAGATTAGAAAAATCTCTCAAGAGTTTTGATTCCTTTGCATTAAATTCTTGCTTAAGCATTTTCACATTTTCTTGAAGTTCTTGTTTTTGTTTAGTGCTTTAGAAAGTTTTTCTTGCAAGGAATTTAATTCTTGTTTCAATACTTCTTCTCTAAATTTACTTTTTCTAATTCATCGTACTCACTTGGTCATCCATTTCCCGCTCACGAGTGGTCAACTCAAATTTTGCACGTTGTTCATAAATAGCAACACGCCCTTATAGGCATTTAGTTGAAATTACGTAATCATCGTGAGCACATGCGGTGTATTCATCAAAGACATAGTCATTGTTGATCGCAGAAGATGCATCACTTGGTACAACTTCACTTTCACTTTGTTTCACGTATTGATCGTATGGGACAATATTGTTATTACCCATATTTTCAACATTTGATTCAATAGTTTCGCTTGATTGTACTTTGTCATGCATCCGCTGCACATCAAGATCATCGTATAGTTTTAATACCTCCGAGATGAGTTTGTCCTTGGATGGGCCACTTGTGGTGAAGAAGAGATCTTGGGAGAAACCATTGGAGAAATGCTAGCCATAAAATTGTGTGTGCGAGGGTCCATCATCTACATCGTAGTCGTATGCATCACGATTCGGCGACTTGAAAGGCATTCGATGATTGTGACCTATCTCCGAATAGGCCGCCATCCACATCTCGCATCATAGGTCTTGGCATTGCCCTCAAGAAGAAACAAAGAATTCCTCTTCATCCAAAGCAAACCATTGTCCCGAGCTTGTGCTAGCACATCTTATCTCTCAAGTAATCGGCGATTCATGGGACGCTTTGGAGATGTGCGCCTTGCAATGTGTCCTTCACCACCACGCTTATAACATTTGATTGGCTTAGCTTGACCTTGGTTACCATTTCTTCCTCGATTCGGTTGCCAACATAACCTCTCCCAGCTCCACCTCTTCCCCGGTCATACTTGTCTTTCCCGAATCGTTGCACCACGATCCTTCCATCCTTAACAAAGGCTTGATTGTGTGGGTTAGATGCGCTTACGAGGTTGTTGTTGGTTTGTGGAGAGAATTCATGTTTTGACTAATGAGAAGAGCTAGTTGATTAATGAAGTTACCCACGTGAGCATCAAGATCGCTTGTTTGAACATAGGATCAAGAATGAGTTTGTGATTACCATTACCCAAGGGTATGACTTGTGATGCTTTGGTTGTGATTCCGATGTTTGAGTAGAAAGTCGTTGAGTCATTAGACGAGCTTGTCTCTCCCTGTTGGTTTTGAACCGATTGAGAATCAATTTTTCAAACATAGCATGTCTCTCATTCTCAAGGAGGAAGGCATAGAGTTGCTCATAGTTTGTATTCTTCAATCCTTTAGTGAGCTTCACAATGGTGACAAACTTGTGCCATTCGGGATTCATGTTGTTCACAAATTTTGAGTTCAAATGAATGTTAGGCATAGTCATTCGATGTTCCTCATGTCATTCACTAACTTATGAAATCTCACATAGTACTCATAGACATTCTCATCCGGTTTCATCTTGAAGTGCTCAAATTGCCATAGAGTCGGGATTCTCCGCCTTCCATAGTTAATTCGAACCCGAGAGAAGCATCTTAACATTATCCCAAACCGCCTTTGCATCGGTGTTATGATTGATCGCCTTGTAGATGTCTTTAGGAAGACCTTGAAGAACAATGTTTGAAGCCCGATATCTCGCATCGAATCTCTTTTATCCTTATCATCAAGCTCATCATACATCTTAGGTCCGCCCATTCCGTAAACAGAGTACCATCTTCATTAGTATCAAGTATGTCTCTAGTCGTCTCAACTCGATATGGTCCTTCATCAATGGATTTGAGAATGTTGACACCATTTTCCTTTCCAAGGCAATACAATCGATTCGTTGAGCCCAAGAATCGTAGTCGGCTCTGTCAAGCATGGGTGGATTTAGTATCCGAGCCACCGCTTGTACATCCTCGGCAAAGGGAGATGATAGTAGGGACGTTGGTAGACATGTTAACAGATTATACGGATTTTATAACTCTATGATTAAACCGGAAATAGATTCTTTCACGGATTTTACTAGATCAAGAGAAAACCGTAAACAATCACCAAGTCGCTAGAAGATAATGCACTAAGTCGCTAGAAGATAATGCACTAAGTCGCTAGAAGATAATGCATTAAGTCGCTAACACTTAATTCGCTACACCACTAAGTCGCTAGAGTTCCAAGTCGCTAGACAAAAGCAAGTCGCTAAGTAGTAACTCGCTAATCCTCAAGTCGCTAGCAAAATTTTGGCGACAATTACTACTCAAGTCGCTAGAGATACAAGTCGCTAAAGAGCAACTCGCTCTGCACCAAGTCGCTACCACTAAGTCGCTACCCGTGGTGGAGAGTCCACTACTTGTACTGTTAATCGCTAGGTCTAAGTCGCTAGCTCCAAAACTGTAACTTGCTACAAAATTGTGAAGCAAGTCGCTACGAAGAAATAAATCCGTATATCAAGTCGCTAGCAAGAAAAACCATATAAACATTACTTTTCAATCCAAAAACAACCCAACCAAGATGATTCAAGCTTACCAAATGAAAACCTAAACACTTGTGATGATTCTAAACATAAAAGTACTAACAAAATTCAAATTTTAACACAAGAAATCAACCAAATGATGCAAAACCACTAAACTTTTTCAAACTCAAAACCACCTAAAACCACTAGAAATCCAAAGATGTGCAAGATATGATCTAACCATGGCTCTACGATACCAATTGTAGGATATAACTTTTCACATACACATCAAACCATAACACAAAGTAGCATATAGATGGAATTCTAGAGAGAAAGTTAGAGGTTTAGGAACTTAGTGAGAGAAAGTGAAAGATATTATTATGAGCTCCAACTCTACCTTGGGAGGTAGAGTATTTATAGTCTTACATAAACGCCACACATCGGGTCATGGATCGGGCATACAGTGGGTAAAGACCGTCCGTCCTCCACGGTGTTACTTAACTAAATACTACTTAACTTAAAAGAACTACGACTACGAGCTTAACGATTACATATACTGAGGTGACCGACTCTTTAATACAGAATTTCTAATTCCTAACAGATCATATCAGTCGTGAGTTTAAACTTTGTTCCAGAAACAACTTTCATTTTGTCTAATCGTGATTGAATCGATTTGCACGGTGTAAGATTAGAACTTGGTGTTATGACGGAGATAGAAGGAACTTGGGCAACCGAGGTTGGGCGTATTTAGCTTTTCCATTATCAAGAGGAATTACCGGGTCCTTTGTCACCTCGGTCTCTCGTATACATTCCTCACCGAGAAGAAGTAGTCATCGAGGCCCATCATCTCGAATGGTTACGGATTTCATTTCTCCTTCGGGTTTGGAATCGTGTTACTTGGGAGAGAACCGGAACCCGAGGGTTGAGAATAAGAAGTAGACGGTTGATTGGCTTGAAAGAAACTAGCCATCATATTCCTTATTTCACTCATTTGCTTGTTACTCGTAGCAAATTCATTCCTGATGCTGGTGATTTGAGTTTGTAAACTTTTAATGGTGTTGTCGGAGTTCTTCATGTAAGATAGAAACTCGTTGTTCGGAGCAACTTGATGAGAAGGTTGTTGATATTGTTGTTGAGGAGGAGGTGGTTGTTGGTAAACTTGAGGTGGAGGAGCTTGGTAATGTTGATTTCATGATTAACTCCTCTGCTTTGATTGTTGTTACCATTGAAACGGTTTTGATTATGGTTTTGTTGTTGAGGTTGGTTGAAACCGGAGGTCCGAGATAATTGTTTGAACGGTAGCTAAGAAGATTTCATCTCCTTGCGGTTGATTGTAGTTTCTGTGGCAAAGATAAACATTCTCATGTGCGTAGCCACCGCGGTATTGTGAACTCGAAATAAGAATGTGGACCTCCACAAGTCTCACAAGTCGGGTTTACCGCTTTCACTTGTTGATTTTGACTAGGCAGATGCATTTGGTACATTTTCAACATAGCCGTGTTCAAATCATCAACTTTCTTATGAAGAGCCGATCGTGGAGAAGAAGACGAATTTGATCTAGATGATTCACCCTTGCGGTGAAGAATCCCAATAATTATGATGAGCGGTCATGTTCTCAATAAGATCGTAACATTCCTCGGGACGCCTTTTCATGAAAGTTCCACCGGCGAGCAGATTGATCGTATCACGATGTCTCAACGTCAAACCATTATAGAACGTATCAATTTGAGTGACAAGCAACATATTATGATTTGGACATCGATCAATAGCAAGCTTATATCGCTCCCAAGCTTCAAACAAAGATTAGTCGGGATATTGTCCGAAATTCATCGATATCGCTTTCAACTTCGCCACCATCGACGGTGGAAAGTACTTTGCCATAAACTTCGAAACCATTTCCTCGAAGGTATGAATCGAATTATTCGGGAGTCGATCAAACCAAGAAGTGGCATGATGAGTCAAAGAGTATGGGAAAAGATAGAGACGAAGGGCGTCATCGGAGACCCCATTTTGTTTCATACTCTGAGTAACGGTTAGAAACTTATCAAGATGCTTGTTTGCATCATCATCGGGTAAACCATTAAATTGACAACTGTTCTTTACTTGTTCTATCATATGATGTTTCAAGCTAAAATCGGTAGCTTGAATATTTGTCGGTGCAATGGGTCCTCCCCTCCCGTACATGGTAGGTTGACATAGCTCCTCCATCGTTCGGAGATCGGGAGCTACATTTTGATTACCGGGAGGAGGATTAGGACCGGGGTGTGGTGGTACGTTAGCAGCAGCCATATTACGTAACTCGGGTGCGTTCGATTCGATCAAGTCGTCTTGATCGAGAGCGAAAAGCATGCACTTAAAACCAAGGCAATTAAAAGAGACCGATATTCGAAAACACGTTGAACTTAACCAATAATCCCAAGTGAAATAATCACCTCTATAAGACAAACGCATGCGAGCGGAGAAGCTTTGTAGGTCAGTGAAGCTTATTAAAACCCGCTTCTTTTCGGCCGCAATTTAATGTCGGGCCGTCCTTATACCCACCACACGCTTTGTTTATCCGATAGAGATAAATCAATTCATAAGCGACACAAAGGCAAGTTTTTGATCTTTAGTTCGGAACTTATTAATGATAACACCTCCGTTGAGAATGTTATATAATTGGTGTCTTCTATTTATTAGCAAAAACACAAGAGAAAATCTTTTGTATTTTTAATCGATATATATATATATACAAAAGAAAAGGAAAATATATATTTTTATTTTTTATTTATAGAAAAATAATAACTTCACGAATGAAGGATCTCGAGTCACTAATCGTCAAACCTCAAACGATATTGTCGTGACACAACCTCCCCGCGGCGGCGCCAAAATTTGATTTCAATGCCAAACACGTCAAGTTTACTCACAAGCTAGCCACTCATGAATGACTAACCGTAAGAAACTTAAAACGGTTCGGGACACCGATTCACCGATAATGAAGGCTTAAGGGTGTGTATGGATAAAACCTCAATATCGATATCAAAATAATCACGAAGATAGATTCAAATTCCTTTAGGAAAAGAATATTAAATCAAATCCGTGTGTGATCGTGTATACGGATTAGACAACCCGAATCGCTTCCCAACGAGGCGTGAATTATAACGCTGCTTTTGGTTTGGAATTTAATGCTCGATGTTTTGATTTGTTTGATTTTGATTTTATTAAACTACGGAATAGGAAAGTAATTAAGGAAATCTATTTTACGGAAATCCTAAGTGCGAATTAACTAAAACGTAATTAATAAAACGTAATTAAAAATGCAACTACGTCTAAATTATACCCTAAAATGCCTAAAATTACTTTTACTCTAGAAATATAATATGAAAACTATTTTAGAATTAAAACTATTTTTTGGATTTTTCGGATTTTATTAAAATTAAAACTAATTTTTAACTATTTAAACTAAATTAAAATACTAAAATATGAAAATCAAAGGAAAAATATGAAAATATTTTTATAAAATCTAAATTATCCTAAGAGAACTTTCAAAACTATTTTTTATTTTTCCGATTATTTTCTATTTTCTACTAATTTTAAACTATTTTAATCTAATTTAAATTGTGAAAATATCAAATAAAAGGAGAAAAATAAGGAAAAATATTTTTATGCTTTTATATTTTTCTTAAACTGGGAAAATTGAAAATTATTTTTTGAACTTTTCTTAATTATTTGCAATTAAAGCTAATTAAAAGTGAATAAAACCGATTTTAATAATAAAAATACTAAACAGTGACCAAAAATCATGAAAATCTCAGGAAAATTCTAAAATGATAATCTAAATCTATGAAAATAAGAAAT
This sequence comes from Chrysanthemum lavandulifolium, assembly GCA_022545495.1. Lineage (NCBI taxonomy): Eukaryota > Viridiplantae > Streptophyta > Magnoliopsida > Asterales > Asteraceae > Chrysanthemum > Chrysanthemum lavandulifolium. The sequence goes on from CM040239.1 coordinate 51,506,479, forward strand.
ATGATGCTTATGTGTGAAATATTAGGTTTGCAGTGTAAATTGATAGCAAATAAGCACTTTAATATAAGCTAAAAAGCAAAACTAGCAACCAAACTTCTACGTAGCAATATTACACTAAAATAAGCTATTATCAACTGATTATTTCTACTCCTAATCTCGGATAAGCAATCCAACAAGATTTGAAGCTAACTCGAACTAAATGAACAAAAGCAGTGAACAAGCCCTATGTTTGAGCTTATTCACCACTTATCGTAAAAGCTTGAGTCAAAAGCATATGTGGTCTTGAAGACCACCCAAGAAACTACAAATGTGCCAAGTTTGAGACCCTAACTATTTAAAATGAGCACTGCGATTCTTTGCAAGTTCTGCATAAAATTGATTTTGACATGGTTTTGACTTTTGAAAACAGTTTGATACTTTGACTTATGTGAGATTCAAATGCAAATGTAGGATGAAATAGATGAAATATGATGAAATGAAACTTTATCAAGCTAGTTTATCAAGTTTTAAACCTATATGAATGATTATGGTTGGCTGATTTTAACAGATATGCAAACAAGAACAGATTCAAGCTAATTTTGACTTTTGTAACAAGAATAATGTAAACTATGACCGAAATGAGTTTACTAGTGATATTAGAGACTAAAACAACAGATTCTAAACCATGTCTAACATTCTAACTCGGTTTTATCATGCAAACCAAACACCCTTTATAGACTGTTATGCAAATATTAGAGCTAAAACTCAAACACAGTGTCTACTCTATCATTAAAAATGATCCAAAACATCAAAACACGCTAATAATATGACAAAGAACAAGCAATATTATGACAGATCTAATGGAAATAAAATCGCTACTTTATTTAAGCTAGAAATGAGATTAAAAGCTACACTTACAAGAGGTCCAACCACAATGGTTTGCAAACCAAAGAATAGAACCACTAAACCTAACCCATATAACATCAAATCAACCCAGTTCCATCATCACAATCAAACCATAACCATTTCGAACCAAATGAGCACACAGCTTGACTTTCGTTGACCGAGATCTTTTGTGAATGAAATGAATGAAGTGACGATGAGGTGCGATATAAGCTCAATAAAGCTATAATAAGTCGAAATGAGCCTACTCCATTATTCAAATAAGCTTATTGATTACTTTAAATAAGAAATGCAAAATAAAATCTAAAACTTGGAACTTTTATTAAAAGCGAAAAGGGTTACAAGGAATTGGAAATACAATAAAAGCTTAATAAAACATTTATAAAACTACCGAAAATTAAGAACAATAAGCTAAAATGAAAACTAGGAATTGCACAATTTCTATGTGAGCCAAGAGGGTCTATTTATAGCCTATAGCAACCTTGGGATTCTTGATAGAAGAGCCTAGAAGTCCATTTGCGACCACAAATCCATTCCATTGTCATCACATCCAATCAAAGAGCACCAATTCACCATATGAGGTGTCACGCCAATGAGATTGCTCCATTTGTCCACGAGGGCAACCTTATCGACAAGTCGAGGTTCTAGAAGATTGATAGATTCTTAGTACGATGTTAAGGTGTTTGGGATGGGTACTTGGTGGTAAAAGGGTGCGTTTGGGAGGAAGACAGGGAAGGGCGCGCTTGGTTTATTTTATTATTGTTCAAAAGGGTCGACCGGTCGTGGGTAAGGTTGACGGTATGGCCGGTAAATGGTGTATTCGGGTTGGTTTATTGGATAACGGGTTGTGTGTTTTTGGTTTGCGCCGTGGGATTATGTTTAAGTGGATTTTGGACTTAGGAAAATAATGGACTAGGATAATTAATGTTGATCCATTAGCAACCATAGGGACTAAACTTGCAAAGGTGAAAATCCAAGGACCAAACATGTAATTAAATATCTTCCAAGGATAGATTTTGACAATCTTCAATTAAACCAAGGGCCAATCTTGACATATCTTCAAACTTAGATATTTCTTCCAAAATCATCCTCGAGAATAAAATCTTCATAAATGCACAATTTTGCTCTTCCAATTTCTTTTAAGCTCTCTCAATCTCCGTGCTCGATTTACATCCGATTTGGTTCCTTTTGTGTGTTTTACATATCCGTACTGCACAAGCACAAACTCAAGAAAACCATAAATATTAGCAATAAACGGCTCTTTCTTGGTTATTTTGGGTCAGATTTGATAATGAAAAGGTATGTGTTTTAGCACATACCAGGGGCCGACACAGCGTAGCCATGGTTGCAGGAAGGAGCGTCGATATAATATACCGTCTCGAAGTTCAAACCTCTGTGTTGTGCACCGTATTCTTCGGGCTTCCTTCTGCTCTTGGGGCAATACGCCCTTGCTTATGAATTCCATTATTGGTGTCATCCACGTAGGACCTTCCACCTCTATTACCGTGGATATTTCCATCTCTGAGATGGACTTGCTCTTCAACGTTTCCACCAACACTTGTTTTGACAGGTGGGCAAAGCTTGTGGATGCAATCTTGCTTAGTGCATCCGCCTTTCAATTTTCCCTCTAGAACACCTTGATTGTAAACACACGAAACTTTGGATTAGTGACTTGGTCTTGTCGGTATTGGATCATGTTTTCTTCTTTAGCCACATACCGCCCAACACATGGTTGGCCACTAACCGGAATCCACATTCGTTTCTAGGTTGCGTCGCCCATTCGAGCCGCAATGCGTAGTCCGCGATTAGGGCTTCATACTGCCTTCATTGTTTGTCATTGTGAATTCAAACGCAGCGCGTAAGTGAATTTCATTCCTTCCGGACTTGTGAGGATGAGGCTCGCTCCGACCCATCCACGCATGAAGATCCATTCGTGAACAAGATCCATGGATCTTGTAGTTCCTTCTCGCTGCGGGTGCATCATCGATGTCGGTTTTTCGATGATGAAATCGCTAGTATCGCCCTTTTTACCGCGAGACGTGGTCTCAGAGGAGATGTTGTGCTCACTAGCAACACGCCCACTTCGTAGTCGCCCTGATCGTCGGTTTGGAGATGATTTACTTGATAAGTTGATCTATAATTACCGCTATTGGATGCGCTTGGAAATACCTGCGCAGTCTTTTGGCGGCGAATACCAATGCTAGGACTAATTTTTCCATGGCGCTATAGTTAATCTCTATTTTCTTGAGCGCTTTGCTTACAAAATACACTGGTGTTTGTATTGAGTTCCTATCTGTCAGTAACACCGCGCTGACTGCTCCATGAGTCGCAGATAAGTACATGATTAACTCTTCCCCTGGTCGGGGTGCTACAAGCGTGGGGCGCTTGCCAGTGTTGTTTAAGTTGTATAAAGGCTTCTTTTGCCTCCGTAGTCCAAATGAAATCTCCTTTTTATGCACTTCTTGAGTGTTTTGAAGAGAGGAGTGACTTGTCTGTGATTGGACAAGAATCTATTTAGACCGGCCAGTTTTCCATTGAGGGACTGGACTTCTTTTAACATGCGTGGTGAAGGAAGTTGGATGACGGCCTTGGTTTTCTTTGGACATGGTTTAATGCCATCTGGTTCTATCAAATATCCAAGGAACATGCCTTCTGTAGCGCCAAAAGTGCATTTCTTAGGATTTAGCTTCATGTTGATATCTCGTAAAGTCTTAAACGTTTCCTCTATGTCACGCACCAATTCATCCTCAGTATAGCTTTTTATGACCAGTTCGTCAACGTAAATCTCTAGGTTACGGCCCACCTATTTTTCAAATGCGTTATCTACTAGTCGCTGGTAGGTGGCGCTTGCGTTCTTCAAGCCAAAGGGCATTTTAGTGTAGCAATAGACACCTTGGCTTGTGTGGAAGGCCGTTTTTTCCTCATCTTCCTTAGCTATCTGGATTTGGTGGTATCCTTTGTATGCGTCTAGGAAGCATTTGAGTGGATATCCACACAAGGACTCTACTTTCCAGTCTATCTCAGGTAGCGGGTAGCAGTCTTGTGGACATGCTTTGTTGAGATCTGTGAAGTCCACACATCCTCCAACTACCATCGCTTTCTTGACCATCATCTGGGTTAGACAACCCGGTCGTGGTAATAGACCTCTCGATGATACCCGTCCCACAAGTTTGTGTACCGCGGACTTGCTCGCGGCGCTCCGGGGCTTGGCCGCTTCTTCGACGTCTCGAGAGTATCCTTGTCGGATTCTCAACTTGTGTTCAGAATTGAGCGTGGTACACGGTCATGTGCTTTGGTTCCCATGCAAAGATATCCAGATTCTTTTGCAAGAGTGCGCACACGATCGCCCTACCTTTATCGACAACGATCCCCAATCGATACTTCTTGATCCGGGTAGTCGGGATGAATTGCAATCCTCGTGTTTGGTACTTTAGGTGCGTTGCTCGAACTATCTCGTCGCCTCATACGTAATCGTGTTACGATCTCTAGGTGGTACAGTGGCATTGTAGAGTAACAATACCTCCTTCCACCGAATTTGAGCATCCCATGTCTTTGTAGACCAGATCGCGTATGGTCGATATCCCCGGTCTTCGATAATTCCATTGTATGGCGAAGGGATTTGATCACCATAAAATTCATCCATGCTGTCATGGAGTGTTCCTTATTACCAACTTTGACTAGTAGGCGTATTTGCCCATAAGCCATATCTTTTCTCCTGTAAAGCCGACCAACGTCATGGCGGGCTTAACGATCACAGATCTCGTGTCGCGATCGCTTGAAACAATATTCGTACTATGTCTCGCAGATGCTCCTCCATCAATATACATGTGGTGGATATCGTGACCCCATTAATTTCAATGGTGGCGGTTCTACCACCGCATTGTTCGCAGTCAAGGAGGGGAAAGAGATTTCACTTCCATGGGAAAACTTCTGGCTGATTTTCGGCCTAGTTACTCGCTGCCATGATTGTATCATGTAGATGGTGTCCGCCTTATCTTTGGGTACGCCATCCTTCTTGTTCCTGGTTTTTTGCTTATCTTTTCCTTCTTTAATATTCTTGACTAAATGGTCCAATCGCCTTCTTTACCAAACTATCAATTAGTTGGCGCAATTGGACACACTCATTGGTGGTGTGCCCTTACGTCCATGGTAGTCGCAGATCCGCCCCCCGCGCCCTATCTTCCGGGTGCGCATTGGTGGGGTCTCGGGAAGTTCGCTCCTTCCGTCGCAAATATCTCCTTTGGAGTCTTGGTTAGCGGGGAGTATTTGTCATCATCTTTTCAGCTCCCTTGGCTACGGTAGTTCTTGTTGTGGTTGCTACTTTGGTCCGTGGATTGTCTCCGGGACTGTTCTTGTGGCCTGTAGTTTGAGTAGCCCTTCCTGCGATCCGCCACGGCTGCTTCTCCTTGGATAAAAGGCCTTGTCCGTTTCATAAGTTCATCAAAGGTTTGGGGAATCTTGTCGTGCAACCTTTTGATGAGTTCTGGGTTATTGATCACATTCATGAACCCCGAGATCTTCAGTACTTTCGGGCATGCTTTAACCTGTATGCACTCATCTTTGAAGCGCTCCACACAAGCGCTTGTGGATTCCCGCTGGCGCTGTTTTACCCTAGCGAGTTCGACAGGGTTTTTGGCGCATTTTTTTCCTCTGAGTGAAGTTTAGGCGAAAAGCCTTTCGCAATTATTCAAAACCATCAATGCTTCTGCGTGGAAGCTTACTGAACCAGTTGCGCGCATTACCTACTAATGTGGAATTAAACATATGGCACCATACAGGCTGTGGCCAATTTTCGATGGTAGCCGCTGATTCGAAATTTTTTAGGTGATCGTTTGGATTACCTGTTCCGTCATAGGTTTTCACATTAGCGGGCATGCGCCTTCTCTTATTTTTTGAGAAGTCACTAATGCGCTGAGTGAACGCATCCACCTTTTGGCGGTGCCAGGGAAGAGACATATCTTCCTCCTCATGGTCACGATATCTTCCCTCGACTTCCGGTGTCGGCTACCGTCTCGTTGTCCGAGGAATTACCAGAGGACGTGTTTTCCTTTTGTCGGCGCTTGCGCCTACCGTCTGAGGATTATCCAGATGATGAACTTCTTCTCTTTCGGCGCTTGCGCCGACTGTTCTCCGAATCCGAACTTGAAGGGCTTCCACTTTAGGAGCGCCGTCGTCTAAGTTTGTCCTGAACCCTGCGGCTTCCAAGCCTATCATGGACTTTGATACGCCGCCCGTCCTCTTCATGTTCTTCCAGATACTGCAGTTCATCTGCTTCATTGTTTTCCACTCTTCTCCCAAGCTTGGTAAATAATGGGGGTCGGCTGTTATTCTTTCCGCGCTTATCCCTCTGATGGCGCGATGGGGAAGTCTCAGTGTCGAAGTTTAGTCTGGCTTTTAGGCTCTGGCTCGACCTCTTTTTCGCCTCCTCTTGCATGAGTGCCGCCAAGGTTTCGTAGTTTTGGGACACAAAGTCGCTTGGTGCTAATTCATGTGCGACTCCTTCTAGTGCAAGAATATCTGTTTCCATATCTGGACTCCTGTTTCGGAGAGGTGCGCCTGGCATTTTTGTAAGATCCTTTTCTAGTAGGGGAGTGGTATAAAGATTACGTAGTGGATCTTCTACGTTAGTTGTTGTTGTGGCAACACGGGTTGTTCCGTCTTGTTGTCCACCGCGGGAAGATCGGATCCGACGCTGACCCTTGGTTTTTAGCCTCGCTGGTTGTTCTAGAGGCTTGTTTGAGGGTCGATCCGTGATATGTGTCTAAATACACATATATTTGTATTATATAAACCCACAAAACAACCAAAACACACAAATGACTTTCAAAATGATACAAATTCATGAAAATGTGTTTTATGTGATTCGTGTACAAAGATTGAAAACAAGTGAAACTTGATCAATTTCACAACAATTGTCGTTTTCATCCCACAGAGTTACTCAAATTGTCAAAACTAGTCCCTAAAAGTTTTAAATGAATGAAAAGTCAACTTAAGTCCTTGGGAAATCAAAAATGTTCACAAAACATCCACTGACAAAAGTTTACACAAAATGGCAATTTTACCCTTCAAGTTACAAAATTGGCAAAAATGGTCCTCGGTATTCTAAACTTGAATTTTACAAATAATACCCTTGTACTATGCATGATTGAAAATTTGGAACATTTTGATAAACTTTTGGGAAATTACACTTTTAGCCCTCAAAATCCAAAATTACAAAATAGTCCTTTTACCTTTTAAATGAATTTTATGCAAAAGTGGTCCATGTACTATTCATTTATGACATGATTGGTCCTTATGGGAGCATTGGAAAAATATCAATTTCAGTCCTCATGTTTGGCAATATTACACTTTAGTCCTTGTTTACTAAACCAAACCAAACGGACACAATATACATATCAAACCCAATCCAACCCATAACCATCCTAAGCCCAAACCCAATCCAGTTGACCTTTACCCTTGACCCCTGTGTCACAACTTTTTGACCCCCAATACCAATAAACCGACCCCTTTGTTATTAATACCACTTGGGTCAACAAAAGTCAAAACAACCTCACCCCGCCTAAAACCAAGATCACCAGCACTCTCTCCCAAGTCGATATCTCCAAAACCAGAGGTGGTTTTCCACTCTTTTCAACCCTCCTCCCATACCATGTCCCATCCACTCCTATAAACAACAAACCTTTAATTACATCAACCAAATCTCATTAAAGCTAAAACCTACTCAAGACTACTTTGGCGCCAAAATCCAATGGAAGGCCAGATGAATTCTACTCATCCAATGGTGGTGGGATTATCTCGAGGACTAGTGGGAGATGATTTTTATAAATAAGAGAGCAAGAGCAGAGGAAAAGCTACCTTTGGCTAGCCTTGGTCAAGTAGTATAGTTTTTAAATGCTTTCCTTAAATTTCCATGTCTTTTATTGTTTCAATGATGTAATTTTCTTTAAATTAGTGTAATGAATCCTTAAATTCAAGTTAATTTCAGTTTTATCTCAGTTTTAAGTTTTTACTTAATTTCCTTTAAATTTTCAATGTTCTTTAATTTCATGATTATGGTTGTTTAGTGGAATCTATAAGTCATTTAAGCTCCTGACAAAGCTAACTGAGCTTTTAGATACACTTAAAATCAGTTCAGTCTTTAAAATTCAGAAAAGCAAAAAAATAAAAAAAGGTCAATGAAAGTCAACTTGTGGTCCAATAAGAAGTTCTGGGGGAGGGAAGCCAAGCTGGATGGTTTTCTGGTTTCTAGTTTGTTGACACCAAGCTAGGAGTGGTCTTTTGTTCCTTGGTACTCAGCTTTAAGCATGATCACTTGTAAGTTCCATTTTTACCAATTTTTGCATTTTATTGTTTCACTAGTTTTTATGCTTATATTTTTATGATTCTGTGTTCCTTTGTTGTTATTAAGTAATATTATAGCTTAATATTAGGTTGTATTACCTTGAATTGGATTGTGGTTTGAGATGGTATGTTAACTGTTAATATGCAAATTCTTGAAAATCATAGACTTAGACTGGTTTGACATCTGGTCTAGGCTGAAAAAGATCCAATTTGACACCTTGGTATCTCTGGATTTGATGGAAGAAGCTTATGCAGTCTTATGCTTTGTAAAACTCAAAACAATCTCTTTTTAGGAATGTTTGGTTTTGCTGATAGAGTAGAGTTCCCATGCTTGTTTGTTGTTGTTTATCATTGTTTTCTGTCACATTAATACCTAGTAGCTCATTCAAAGTCATGTTATATAGTCCTTGTTTATCAAAAAGTCAAAATCACCTTAATCTTCTATTAGCAGTTTACTGTTAGGATTTTGAAATGCAAAACTCATCACAGTAATGCATAAGTAGGATATCTAGCTTAATTTCATGTTCTTGTGTCATAATATATCATATATAATCAATAGGTTAAGTTTTAAATTCAACTTAGTCAACTTTTCGCTTTTGTAAAAGTCAATTTTTCATATTAGTCGTTTTGAATAAAATGTAGAATTTTATTGTGTATTCAATATTAGGATTTAGCCTTTAAGCTTTTGGGATTATTTAGTTCAATTGCTAAGAAAATCACAAAATATTAGTTTTCCATTTCTTAGCTTTTAAAGTGCTTATTTTATTGCTTATTTTTAGTACATTACTTCATGATGCCCCGCCACAGTTATGGTGTCAAGTTCACAAGCTTGCATAAGCTTGTGAACTTGACCCTAATGTGTACTTGGCTTATTTGTGTTGCCATTGTGGTCTAGTTTTTATGTGTATGTTTATTTTTCTCTTATTAGCTTATTTGCATAGCTTAATCCCTCATTCTAATTTGTCCCATTTAGACCACTCAACTGAAGCAAACAGTTGAGTGGGGCTTGTTAACATAGCTTTTGATAAGCTCCTTATTGAGCTTGAGCTTGTGACTCTTGGCTTTTCAAAAAGCCAAGCAGTCCATATTGATGCCTCAATTTAAGTTGAGCTATCATGAGCTTATTTGATAAGTCAAAGATGAGCTTGATGTTTGCTCATTCATAACAATGGACTGCTTATGCAGTCCATTTGCACCATTTCCTTCAAGCTCTTACAAGCTCATAAAAGATCCATGGGTTGAGTAGCCTAGCTTTTTAGGAAGCTTAGCAAACCATGATCATGATCCTTCCCTTTTAAATTCATGTTGTAGCTTATTATCTAGCTTGGTCGAGTCGATCTGAGCCCATCATGCTTTCAAAGCTCATCAGTGGTCCCACTTGATGAGCTTTACATTTAAACCCAACCAACTCCTCTTGCTATTTCAAGATGCTTTGGCATTAGCTTATTGCAAGGCCATTATGGGTGAATGCCTGCACCACTTGTCCATACTTGTCCATATTAATTGTATGCATATTCTTTATCTAGTTGTTTATCAAGTATGGAGCTTATTACGTGGGAGCTTCTCTTTGAAGCCTCCATTCCATCCAAGTCGAGCTGTCAAAAGCTCAACTGTCTAAACCATAAGCTTGTACTTATAAGCCTTTCTCTGTGCTTATTGTTGTATATTCTCACCTTTTATACTTGTGCATATATACTTTTGACTTTTGTTTTATCTGTATAGCTTATTTAGAGCTTATTATGAGCTTAAAGTCCAACAGTCAAGCCAAAAGCTTAACTGTTGGACTCATAAGCTTATTTCTTGCTTATTTCTTGGTTTGTAAAGTTCCATTTTCATCTAACATGTATAATATTAGTACTTAACTAGTCCAGAAAACAGAAAAGCCAAAAAGAACTCCTTTTCAAGCTTAAGTAAAAGCTTCCATTTGGAGCTTTTGCCCATTAGCTTATTTTTGTACATAAGCTGCCATTTCTATATTTTTCCTAGCTTCTTTTATTTATTTTAGAATTTTGTAAAAAGTTTGAGATTTTTCTTTTACTGTTTAGTATTTTTAATAATTAAATATTAGTTTTTAATACTTTTTAATAGTTAATAATTATTAATAATTATTATAATTGTATAATAAATATATTTTCTGTTTTAAAATTAGTTTTATAATATTTTAGATTTTTCTAAGTGTAAATTTTATTTTTCCAAGTTATTTTTATATTTTCTAGTATTTAAGTGTATTTATAATAGTTTATAATTAATAATAAATAGGATAATTATGTAAAAAATACATTTTCAGTTTCTAAATTCATTTTATGATATTTTAGATTTTTCAAATTCTTTATTTCATTTATTTAAGTTAATTTTAGATTTTCTTATTATTTAATTCATTTTTAATACATTTAATTCATTTTTAATTTATAATAATTAATTTAATTGTGTAAAAATTTATTTTTATTTTCTAATAATTTTCTTATCTTTTTAGGATTCTAAAAATATAATTCTCACATTTGTGGGAGTTGTATTTGATAGAATTCACTTTTATTTTGTATGTTTACGTAAATTTAGTAAGCGTCGTTTTTGATTTTAATCGATTTGTAAAATAGAATTAAAATGACTTCAAAATTTTGATATTTTGTATTTCCTTAGTATAATTATAATCCTTTTCTTATTTTATTTTTGTTACATTTTGTAATTATTATGTATACATACTTGTTTTAATTTTTAGTTTTCTATACTTTTAATATACTTGTAAATTATAGTTTAATATTTTATCTTATTTAATTTGCATTTAAGTCGCCTAGACATGCAAATCTCTATTATAGTTATAGTTGTTTTGTTTTAATCGTTTACGTTTTAGACAAACGTCGTTTGTATATCTTTTGCGTTTTAGGTTTCGATTATGCGTTTTAACGGCATAGCCGTGACAGAGCTATTACTATTCACATTCCTAGTGTTAGTCAATCGATTCTGTTTTTGTACATTCTTGGTCACATCATTCTATCACACGATCGTTGTATTCGTGGATATCACACCTCACGGACATAAACGATCTAAGGATATTTTAATCCTTGGTAAACTTGCATTTTTCTCCCGGTCGTCTAGCTTTTAGTATCGTTACCATTCACAGTGGTAGGAAATAAAGTTAGTTAGTTCGGAGGAATCAAATTTTGCCTTCACGCGGAGGTGTCTTCAGTAACGTACTTGTGTTTTATATCTATCCCTTGTATAATATATATATAATATATTTTCATTCCAAAACAATATAAAACACAAAACATTTTTTCCTTCACACAACTTGCCCGCTTTGATAAGTCCTCGCCACAACATTTGGTTGTTGGTCATTTCTGATTCTTGAGCTCTGTCGGACCAGATTCCCTTCGAGGGCGGTTGTTAGAATTTCTTTGTACATATATATATAAACCTTAAAAATACAAAAATATTCTCCATTTCTTTTATAAAATCAAAATCAAAAGATTCTTCTCGCTCTTTCTAAGTTTCTTTCTAAGATTCTTAGACTCATCTTAAGTGATGAATATTCATAATTCTGTGAGTGGCAATCCCACTCCAATTTCTCACCCAATCTTTGAGTGGCAGTCCCACTCAGTTCCCCATGAACAATTCAAATTCGGGGACAAGTCAAGCTAGTGACTTGGTTATCAAAAACAAGCCATTCAATATGGGTTTTCACCCGTATTTCTGTCTTTTTCCCCTTTCTACCACCTAGTGTGGGGGTAATAACCCACCTGTTGTATATATAAAAACTTTGAAAATTGTAAATACTGAAAAAATAAAATAATTGTTGTGTTTCCATACTTTGAATATTGAGGACAATATTCATTTCTAAGTGTGGGGAAATTCGCGAATTTGATCATAAATGTGCCTTTAGTCCCTTTTCCCCAAAATGGCCAAAATTTAAAATTTTTTTTTTTTAGTGGAAGTACTATGTACTAAACACAACAAATGGTAATCATCCACCATGTTTGATAAACAAAGGATTGGCTAATCCAGAGCAAACGGCTCTTGGTAAAGATATTTCAAATCCGTTTGTAGTTGACAACTTGCTAATAAGTTGTATGGTAATCAACTCACCATATCTTAAAAAGTGAAGAGTTGGCTAGCCCACAAGATTATGGCTTGTGGTAAAGGCGATGGAAAATCCATAATTGGTATTCACTCACCAAAGATAATTCGATAATTTATCTAAGAGTTGGCTAGTCCGTAGGGTACGGCTTCGGTAAAGACACATCAAATCCGTTCGACTTATGATTTGCTCAAAATCATTTGGTTATCGATGTACCAAGGTTCTTACTGAATGAAACATTTGGCTACTCCGAGTGATGGCTTTTGGTAAAGAGTTTTCAAATCCATTAAAGTTTTAAAAGATTGCTAGGGACTAGCAATAGTTCGATGTGGGGATTTGATATGTGTCTAAAACACATATATTTTATTATATAAACCCATAAAACAACCAAAACACACAAATGACTTTCAAATGATACAAATTCATGAAAATGTGTTTTATGTGATTCGGTACAAAGATTGAAAAACAAGTGAAACTTGATCAATTTCACAACAATTGTCGTTTTAGGTCCACAGAGTTACTCAAATTGTCAAAACTAGTCCCTAAATGTTTTAAATGAATGAAAAGTCAACTTAAGTCCTTGGGAAATCAAAATGTTCACAAAACATCCTCGGACAAAAGTTTACACAAAATGGCAATTTTACCCTCAAGTTACAAAATTGGCAAAATGGTCCTGGGTATTCTAAACTTGGAATTTTACAAATAATACCCTTGTACTATGCATGATTGAAAATTTGGAACATTTTGATAAACTTTTGGGAAATTACACTTTTAGCCCTCAAAATCCAAAATTACAAAATAGTCCTTGGACCTTTTAAATGAATTTTATGCAAAAGTGGTCCATGTACTATTCATTTATGACATGATTGGTCCTTATGGGAGCATTGGAAAATATCAATTTCAGTCCTTGATGTTTGGCAATATTACACTTTTAGTCCTTGTTTACTAAACCAAACCAATATACATATCAAACCCAAATCCAACCCATAACCATCCGCCCAACTGCTAGCCCAAATCCACCCTTTACCCTTGACCCAAACTTACCCCAAATTATACCAATCCGACCCTTTGATTAATACCACTTGGGTCAACAAAAGTCAAAACAACCTCACCCCGCCTAAAACCAAGATCACCGTAGCACTCTCTCCCAAGTCGATATCTCCAAAACCGGGTGGTTTCCACTCTTTTCAACCCTCCTCCCATACCATGTCCCATCCAACTCCTATAAACAACAAAACTTTAATTACATCAACCAAACTCATTAAAGCTAAAAACCTTTCAAGATGACTTTGGCGCCAAAATCCAATGGAAGGCTTTGATGAATTCTACTCATCCAATGGTGGTGGGATTATCTCGAGTCTAGTGGAAGATGATTTGATATATAAGAGACAAAGAAGCGGAGAAAACTACCTTTGGATTAGCCATTGGTCAAGTAGTATAGTTTTAAATACTTTCCTTAAATTTCCATGTCTTTTATTGTTTCAATGATGTAATTTTCTTTAAATTAGTGTAATGAATCTTTAAATTCAAGTTAATTTCGCTTTTATCTCGCTTTTAAGTTTTACTTAATTTCCTTTAAATTTTCAATGTTCTTTAATTTCATGATTATGGTTGTTTAGTGGACTCTATAAGTCATTTAAGCTCGACAAAGCTAATCGAGCTTTTAGATACACTTAAAATCGATTCGATCTTTAAAATTCGAAAAGCAAAAAATAAAAAGGTCAATGAAAGTCAACTTGTGGTCCAATAAGAAGTTCGGGGAGGAAGCCAAGCTGGATGGTTTTCTGGTTTCTAGTTTGTTGACACCAAGCTAGGAGTGGTCTTTTGTTCCTTGGTACTCAGCTTTAAGCATGATCACTTGTAAGTTCCATTTTTACCAATTTTTGCATTTTATTGTTTCACTAGTTTTTATGCTTATATTTTTATGATTCTGTGTTCCTTTGTTGTTATTAAGTAATATTATAGCTTAATATTAGGTTGTATTACCTTGAATTGGATTGTGGTTTGAGATGGTATGTTAACTGTTAATATGCAAATTCTTGAAAATCATAGACTTAGACTGGTTTGACATCCGGTCTAGGTGAAAAGATCCAATTTGACACCTTGGTATCTCTGGATTTGATGGAAGAAGCTTATGCGGTCTTATGCTTTGTAAAACTCAAAACAATCTCTTTTAGGAATGTTTGGTTTCTTTGATAGAGTAGAGTTCCCATGCTTGTTTGTTGTTGTTTATCATTGTTTTCTCGTCACATTAATACCTAGTAGCTCATTCAAAGTCATGTTATATAGTCCTTGTTTATCAAAAAGTCAAAATCACCTTAATCTTCTATTAGCAGTTTACTGTTAGGATTTTGAAATGCAAAACTCATCACAGTAATGCATAAGTAGGATATCTAGCTTAATTTCATGTTCTTGTGTCATAATATATCATATATAATCAATAGGTTAAGTTTTAAATTCAACTTAGTCAACTTTTCAGTTTTTGTAAAAAGTCAATTTTTCATATTAGTCGTTTTTGAATAAAATGTAGAATTTTATTGTGTATTCAATATTAGGATTTAGCCTTTAAGCTTTTGGGATTATTTAGTTCAGCTGCTTAAGAAAATCACAAAAATATTAGTTTTCCATTTCTTAGCTTTTAAAGTGCTTATTTTATTGCTTATTTTAGTACTGTTTCATTATGATGCCTGCACCATAGTTATGGTGTCAAGTTCACAAGCTTGCATAAGCATGAACTTGACCCTAACTGTGTACTTGGCTTATTTGTGTTGCCATTGTGGTCTAGTTTTTATGTGTATGTTTATTTTTCTCTTATTAGCTTATTTGCATAGCTTAATCCTCATTCTAATTTGTCCTGATTTAGACCACTCAACTGAAGCAAGCAGTTGAGTGGGGTTTGTTAACATAGCTTTGATAAGCTCCTTATTGAGCTTGAGCTTGTGACTCTTGGCTTTTCAAAAGCCAAGCAATCCATATTGATGCCTCAATTTAAGTTGAGCTATCATGAGCTTATTTGATAAGTCAAAGATGAGCTTGATGTTTGCTCATTCATAACAATGGACCGCTTATGCGGTCCATTTACCATTCCTTCAAGCTCTTACAAGCTCATAAAAGATCCATGGGTTGAGTAGCCTAGCTTTTAGGAAGCTTAGCAAACCAGACTTCATGATCCTTCCTTTAAATTCATGTTGTAGCTTATTATCTAGGTGATTTGTCCCATGCTTTCTTTTGTCCTATTTTGAGAAAGGTGATCTTTGGCGAGCCCATCTTCATAAGCTTTCAAAGTTTTGGATTTGCCACTTATTAGCTTATTGCAAGCTTATGGGTGAATGCATGCACTAGCTTGTCCATACTTGTCCATATTAATTGTATGCATATTCTTTATCTCGTTATTTATCGTTATGGAGCTTATTACTAGCTTGTTCTTTGAAGCCTCATTCCATCCAAGTCGAAATTAAAAGCTCAACTGTCTAAACCATAAGCTTGTACTTATAAGCCTTTCTCTGTGCTTATTGTTGTATATTCTCACCTTTATACTTGTGCATATATACTTTTGACTTTTGTTTTATCTGTATAGCTTATTTAGAGCTTATTATGAGCTTAAAGTCCAACAGTCAAGCCAAAAGCTTAATGTTGGACTCATAAGCTCATTTCTTGCTTATTTCTTGGTTTGTAAAGTTCCATTTTCATCTAACATGTATAATATTAGTACTTAACTAGTCCAGAAAACAGAAAAGCCAAAAAGAACTCCTTTTCAAGCTTAAGTAAAAGCTTCCATTTGGAGCTTTTGCCCATTAGCTTATTTTTGTACATAAGCTGCCATTTCTATATTTTTCCTAGCTTCTTTTATTTATTTTAGAATTTTGTAAAAAGTTTGAGATTTTTCTTTTACTGTTTAGTATTTTTAATAATTAAATATTAGTTTTTAATACTTTTTAATAGTTAATAATTATTAATAATTATTATAATTGTATAATAAATATATTTTCTGTTTTAAAATTAGTTTTATAATATTTTAGATTTTTCTAAGTGTAAATTTTATTTTTCCAAGTTATTTTTATATTTTCTAGTATTTAAGTGTATTTATAATAGTTTATAATTAATAATAAATAGGATAATTATGTAAAAAATACATTTTCAGTTTCTAAATTCATTTTATGATATTTTAGATTTTTCAAATTCTTTATTTCATTTATTTAAGTTAATTTTAGATTTTCTTATTATTTAATTCATTTTAATACATTTAATTCATTTTTTATTTATAATAATTAATTTAATTGTGTAAAATTTATTTTTCTTTTCTAATAATTTTCTTATCTTTTAGGATTCTAAAATATAATTCTCACATTTGTGGGAGTTGTATTGGATAGAATTCACTTTTATTTTGTATGTTTACGTAAATTTAGTAATTGTTTTAGATTTTAATCGGTAAACAATTGTAAAAATAGAATTAAAATGACTTCAAAATTTTGATATTTTGTATTTCCTTAGTATAATTATAATCCTTTTCTTATTTTATTTTTGTTACATTTTGTAATTATTATGTATACATACTTGTTTTAATTTTTAGTTTTCTATACTTTTGAATATACTTGTAAATTATAGTTTAATATTTTATCTTATTTAATTTGCATTTAAGTCGCCTAGACATGCAAATCTCTATTATAGTTATAGTTGTTTTGTTTCTATCGTTTACGCTTTAGTAAAACGACGTTTGTATATCTTTGCGTTTTAGGTTTCGATTGTACGTTTTAAACGACATAGGCGTGATGAGCTATTACTATTCACATTCCTAGTGTTAGTCAATCGATTCTGTTTTTGTACATTCTTGGTCACATCATTCTATCACGCGTCGTTGTATTCGGGATATCACACCACCAGGACATAAACGATCCAAGGATATTTTAATCCTTGGTAAACTTGCAATTTTCTCCCGGGCTGTCTAGCTTTTAGTATCAGCCATTCACAAGTGGCTGGGAAATAAAGTTAGTTAGTTCGGGAGGAATCAATCCGCTTTTCTGTTTCTTCCCTTGTAAGTCACCATGCGATCCCTGATTTTGGTTTCCTTGCTTCGTCATTCTAGTTCTTAGTGTTGGGTCCCACGGATGGCGCCACTTGTTGATACAAAAGTTGGGCGTTCCTTATTTGGGTTCCGATTCCGTATCAATTGGTTCTTAATGCTTGAGACCTGCGTACTAAGAAAACAGAAAACACCTTTAGGCTTACCGTGAGATTGTCTCCCACGATTATCCTCCAGCGTGAGAGTAAGTAATCGGTTTAGGGTATAGTTAGGAATTAGGGTTTTGTAAATCATACCTTTAATGAGGGATAGGGTTTCCTTTATATACACACGAAATCCTTGTTGGTTTCGTGTTCCCCAACCTTCGGCGTATCCATCCTAAGCCGGTTGGTAAACGCTTATCTTCACAATTAGGAGATATCCGATATCTTATTCCATAAATAACTTCGGTTTGGGCCTTTGTGAGCCCAAACCATTATCGGGTTAGCCCATGCGTCTTGGGCTTAATTGTTAGTATCGTTCATTAGTCGGGTTCATGACCCGAATGTAGACTATACGCCATCAATACTCATAATATCACAAAGTGATATTCAGAAAATCACAAGTATTATTCTGAATATAACAAAGTGATATTCATAAAATCACAAAGTGATATTCTGAATATCATAGAATATCACTTGTGATAGTCACTAACGTATGAAAACGTAAGAAAACAGACCAAAACGTAAGAAAACGGACCAAAACGTAAGAAAACGGACGAATACGTATGAAAGCGTAAAAACACGTCTAAAAACGGATGAACAAGTATTAAAAATGGACGAAAACGAAAGAAAACTGATGAAAACGGACGAAAACCGGCAAAAACGTATGAAAACGGACGAAAACTCACGAAAATAGACGAAAACGTATGAAAGCAAAAAAAACATGAATTGAAAAAAAAACGTGAATAACGTGAATTAAAAAAATATATATATATATGTTTATTTGAAAAGTCGTGATTTTTTTTAAAAAAAAAAGACAAAAAAATGTATAAATAAAAAAGAAAGACAAAAAGACAAGAAAAAAAAAACATGGACTTAGGTTTATATATTAAATCTTATGTTAATCTCCAACATTAGATCAAATTAGATAGATGGTAAGCAAAATAAAGTGACTCTCAGTTACTATAATACTCTGTAATATTTAGTTTGAAGTTATCTAAATTAGTTTATTATATTGGCAAGAGATAAGGGCTATGTTTGGCACACAAGATTATAGAGAGATTATGCTTATTTTTTCAAAAAATAAGCTACTTAAAAAATAATCTTTGTTTGGCATACATAACTTATAAGAGATTATAAAAAAAAAAAAATCTTCCATAATTTTTGAAAATAAAAGGTTACTTCATGTAGCTTATAAAATAATCTCTTTTATAATCTTTTAAGAACAAAGACCAAAGACAAGCATCAAGAATAAAGACCAACATCAAGATAATCTATTTTTGCCAAACATACCCAAGATCAATATATATCTCATATTTGCCATATATCCAATGAACCAATCTTATTCATTCAATTTTTAAAATTAATATAAACTATTTTCACTTATTTTTTTTTACATTTTTAAACAAACATATTTTGCAAACGGTAATCTTCAAGCTACGAAAAATACACCATCGCGACGAGAATTAAATGATCTTTCTATAGATATGCACTTATATATACTTTCGACGAATTTTTTTCCAAAATTTCCGACGAGAAAAATCACATGTGATTTCTAAAACCACATGTGATTCATTTTAAAAATCACATGTGATTTTTTTAGGCGGAAATTTTGAAAAACAATTTTTTTTCGCATAATGATTAACGGTTTGCGAGATAGTTAATTTAAAAAAAATGTGAAAATTTATTTTTTTGTTTTGATCAAAAAATGAATAAATATGATTGATTCATCTTTTTTATATAATAAAACAAAACGCTTATTGGGAATTTTTCATTTCAAAAAATCAATTCATTCCTTATTAAGTAATAATATATTTAATATATTTTAATTTTTTCTAAACATGTTTAATTAAAAACTCTAAATATTTCTTTATTTGGCAAAAATTTACTAAAATTCGTTTTATACGTCTTTTAAGAAAAATTGCGTACAAAAGTATATGTGTCAAAAGTATAATAAAAAAACTTTAAAATAAGCGAGTCAATCCACAAAACCCTAGGGGTTAAAGCGAAAATGGAACAAACAAATCCAGTCTTTGAAACAAAACTTTTAGAAACCCCTGGACATCCATTGTAACCTCGACACCATTGATGACTAAATCTAATCGGTTTGGTTAATGGTGTCAAAAACAAATCAAAGTGTATACCTAACTTTGATTCATCCTTCAAGAATAAGGATAAGGTATGTAACATGGATTATCTTAAATTTAATCTTGTCATTGACCAATTTTGAGGCTCCTATCACACAATTGGGTATGAACCCTAAACCAACATATTGTTTTGTAAATTTAGGTTAGTTGTTTTTTTTAAGCTGTGTGTAGATTGCTAATAACTTATCATGCTAGGTGGTAGAATAGCGAAAAGGCGTAACTGAAGATACGATATATAATCGTGTTTTGATTATGTAGATATATTATGTTAAAATATTTGATAGCTGTTGGTTTGATACATTTTTTTTTTCTTTTTCATAGAGTGATTTACCATTTGTAACCATGATATGTGGATTTTGCGTTTAGGAAAATTGTTGTAGTTTTAATGGAAAGCAATCTATGAGGTTGGCCTTGAGTATACCATGGACTACATTTAAACAGTTTGACCCATTTCCTATTAGTTAACTTTTAAATTTTGCCCATTCAACCTGTTGGCAATAAAATATTACCAAAATTGACCATTTTTACATAAATAAGATGAATATGGCGTCACTTGGTATCACGTTGTTTAACTTCCAAGTATTCTTTGCACATTTTCCCTAAACTTGAATTTTGTTTCATCTCCACTAAAATTTGACTTAGTATTGCACTCTATAATAGTAATCCTTTTAGATTCCAAGATGAAAGCTAGCAAATTGTGGCAAGATATGTCATTGAATAAAGATTATACCGGTGCACTTAGAAGAATTGCTATCCATGGTATGTCAAGTATAAATCGGGGACCATCTATGGGCCACACTATTTTAGAGCAATTGAATGGAACTTTAAGAAAGATGAGAGTTCGTCAAGAGAGAGGCTTATCACCTAACGGTGCACTTGGATGGTTACGTTTTTTAAAAAGAGGTGACGAAGATTGGAGTGATTAAGCTTAGTTCTACCATTGAATCGGCACAAAAGATGAAAAGCGTCCTTATTCGTAAGGTTTATCTCGCATCTTTGACCGTGTTGCGAGCTTAATTAGTAGTTCCATAGATCATCCTAAAAATCACGACTCCATTAAACAATTTTATTAAATAAAATTATTGATATTAGATCGGTCCAACACCATGTGAACCCGGGTAGCTTTGACCCTTTTTTCATTACATAGGGTTATCTCAATTGTAGTAATTATTATACATCAATAAAGAACAACGCCTAAAGTTGTTTATAAAATAAGTCATCAATTATGATAGTGCTCACATGGTCTTAATAGTAGTTCTTTATAAGTTGGAACTTGGTTAAACTATGCAGGTTGGTTTTTTATTAGCCATGCTCATCTTTTGCAGGTGACTATAGCCTTTACATTTTGAAAATGACGACTTGATAAAAATGCGGATGAGCACTTTACAACTATACTGATCCTCTTTGGCACTTAACCTAAACAACTAAATGTTGTTAAGAATGCTACGGAAACAACACTAAAGTCATTAATTTTAGAAAAACTTCCTCTCTTAAAAGGTTCAATCTTTTGCTTTTACTTATAATCAGTAAATTTTCATTTACCATTGTTTAAAGTAGGATTTGTTGCATTTAGTGAAATCATCCGTGACATATGGCTTTCTTCTATGTTCTTGCGCTTTTCATGAAGCAAGTCGCGAAAAAAAGGATATCATGTTGTATCGTGACGAGCTTTGATTTTCGACATTGGTTTTCGCGTGCAAAAAAGCGATTGTGTTTGGAGCCATAAGTAACATTTGAGAAGGTAACTTCTCTATAACAAAGTTTTCTTCACGAAAATAATTACGCTTTTTCTTATTATTTTCGTTCAATCAAATTTGGCTTATTAACGAACTGGTTATGATTGTTCATGTGTTATATAACATGCATCATCGTCCAAGATTTGTCAAAAAATAAAACTTAAGCTCAATCCCATACAAGTTTCTTCATGACTCTAAAGTTGATATATGTGGAAAGTATGTTCATCATAACTCGAGCGACTCCTCAAAACAATTTATAAATTGTCTTTATGCAAAGTTAGTATACTTTGGGACCCAAATGTGCTTACTCGATTAGATACATACATGTATCCACATACTCTTTTAAAACCTCTTTATGTATCTAAGTTTGTTACATGTGATGACAGTTGAAAAGTCTCATAGCCTTAATAGTTTTATTAAAAGTGATGGTCATTCACGATTAGGAACTTTGTAACTCGTGTTAGATATCGTGATAGAATAGTCAACGGGCTCGTGGATTGGACTAAGCTAAATGGGCTTTAGTTTAGTTAAGCTAGCATTGAATAATGGCGTGTAACCCATGTCCAAACCCAAGTCCACGAAGCCCAAGCCAAGCCCATGGAAAGCCTTTAGGGCAACATGTGTCTTGTATTATAATACCCTCAAATGGTCATTTGAGGGGTGTGAAAGTGTGTGTGTGTTTTTCTTTATTGAATATACAACATCTTGTGTTTATCATTTCTCACATCATACACTAATTTATATCTTCAAGTCACCATCTTTCTCATCTTATTTCTAAGCTTTGTTTGTGTTTGTTTCACGTGGTTATACTTGTATACGTGTTGGGTTTGCTTGGTAAAGTGATAAGGTTGATATTTGTAAGGTCCTACAATTGGTATCAATCGCCTAACAATGGTTTAGGAGTGTTTGTGTTTGTTTTGAAGGGTTACGCGTAAAGGCTCTCGTTATCGTTTTTGTCAAGCTTAAAGCTTTAATTTTGCACTTTAAAATTCAAGATTCTTGTGGTTTAAGGTTTATTTGGTGCTAAAGTTTGAGTTTTTGCAAAAGTTCGAAGCTTTACGTGTTTTCTTCATTTTAAGCTCGTATTTGGTTATTGGTCATTTCTACTGTAACTTTTCTATGCACTTTGGGTGAAAATGTCAACATTTTTGGGTTATTCGAGTGTTTTTAAGGCTATCCGGGTAAAAGAAATCATTTGAATCGTTGGAAATTTCTTACGGTAGAAGTCAAAAGTCAAAACCCTAGTTTTCTACTCGTAACTTTTGGTGAAGAATCTTCATGCTATAAGCATTACTCGGTGCTTCCTCACTTGGATAAGTGTGTGGAACACTTCGACTTGTGGATATCTCTTCTGTTTGTGACAAAGGTAAAGGATTTTGGTTCTTAACCATAGTTTACGCATAAGCTAAAAGCTTACGAGTAACTCTACGCATAACTTCAAAATTACGCGTAAGGTTTACGAGTAACTTTTTGTCTACGCATAAGCTTAAGGTTACGCGTAAGATACTTTCTACGCATAAGGTTTCTACGCATAAGGTTTCTACGCCTAAGGTTCCTACGCTTAAGGTTTCTACGCATAAGGACGGATCCTACGATAAGCGGCGGATCCTACGCCTAAGCCTCGTCTACTCAGTAACCCGTGTTTCTACGCCTAAGCTCTTCATTTAAAAACTTGAGTAAAATTTAAATTTAAATTTTGAGAAGACTAAACGTTCAATTTTTACGCGAGATTCAAATTTTGGTTTAGCTGCGAAAATTTTGGTCAAAATTCAAATTTTGGGCCTAAATTCAAATTTTTCGGGTCAAATTTACGTCAAAATTGTCATAACTCAAATTTTTATACGACCTTAGAATTGCTTTTTATAGTGAATTTCAAATTTTGGGCGAAAATTTTTAAGAACCGAGTTCTGAGCACGACTTTCGAAACACCTCAATGAGCTTAATCTTCATCAACCACAACTCCTTTATCGTTGAATCAATCCTACATCAACTTTATCATATCATACCTTCATCAATGGCTACTCAACAAGACATTCATGCACGGGTCGAAAACCGACCTCCTATGTTGGCAAAAGGTGGTTATCTTCAATGGACAAGCCGAATGCTCCGTTACATCAAGACCAAACCTAATGGCAAACTCATGATTAAATCTATTCAGATGGACCCTTCAAGCCTCGACAAGTTAATGAACACGGAAATCGATGCAACACCTCCCACCGCACCATCTTCTCGTCTTCAATACGAATCAATACACCGCAGAGGATCGAAACAAGTCGAAGCGAGATGACATGGCAATTCATATTATCCAACCGGGTTTACCAATAGACATCTTTCTTTGCGGTGAGACGGTTGTGAAACCGCTTCGATATGTGGGAACGTGTTAGGCGACTTTGTCATGGAGCGAAATTGGTCATCAAGACATGGAGAACAAGTTGCTAACGAATGGGAAAAGTTCACATCTACACCGGAGAATCCATTGAATCCTACTATGGAAGGTTTTGCACTTTGATGAATGAGCTAATCGAAACAAGTCGACACCCGAACTATCGTTCAAAACATCAAGTTCTGAATAATCTTCCGGAAGAATGGGGCGATATGTCACTATTGTCAACCAAACAAAAGACCTTCATCGGTGAACTTTGATCAATCGAATGATTTTAAAACAAAACCAAAATGAAGTGAATGAAGTCGGGAAAGAAAGATTGGCAAAGAATCATGATCCATTGGCACTCATTGCTAAGACTCTATCTTCGTGAATACACAACAACAAGCTTCATCATCTTCCAACAACAACAACTTGCGGCCACAACAACAATTCTATCCGGATCAACAATACCGGGAACAAGAAATCACGATCTCGAATCGATCAAGAAGACCCTATGTCCCAAATAATTTCTCTCTTGGGTCAAGTAATCAAAGGTCGCTATTCCACACCTACTAACAACAACCAAAGGATATCATCAAACACTGCAGCAGGAAAATTGCACACCGGGTGTGAATATGGGTAATCAAGGTCAAATGGTTGGAGTTATTGGGAATCGACATGGATATGCTACTTGGATTCGCATGGGTAATCAGCGGTTCCGAATCGAGTGTCGGATGAGACGAAATGTTGGGAATAGGGCGGTGGGTAATCGAATCGGAATATTGCGCCTCGATCGTTGGGAATCATGGAAATGTGAATCGAGGTAATCAGTTAAGTGTTATAATGTCAAGGAATGGGTCACATGGCAAGGAATTGTCCTACTAAGCCGAACAAGAACGATCTTGAGTATCTTGAAAAAGCGTCTGTTGGTACAAAAGGAACGCGTTGGATTTCGGTTGAGTCTTGAGGAACATGACTTTATGGCTATTATGGATGATTTGGAAGACCTCGAGGAAATCAATGCGAACTGCATCTTCATGGCAAATCTTGAGGAGACAAAGTACGACAACGACTCGGAAGCACCTCTCATCTATGGCGCCAACGCCGATCGAGGTACCAATCATTGATCCATGCTATAACAATGTCATATTCGATGTGTTTACTCATGACGAACGAAGATTCGTGGACGCCAAAGACCTACTTATGATACATACCGGACAATCCGAGTTGTAGCAATACTAACTTTGAAACTCGGATGTGGATCCTAGTGGAGGTCGTGTGGCACAAAATCTTGAGACCGATTTTGTCAAGGACCATAAATCCACAGTAAAGCAAGCTAATGAAAGTGTTGAACACATCAAAGTTTTGGAAAAGTTAAATGACTCTCTCTCCGAAGATGTTCGACTCATCGATATTATGTCCATCATTTTGCAAACATATTACATTGAAGATCATGAAAGACTCGAGGATGAGACCTCCAAATTGTTTCAAAATATGAAAAAGCTCTCATGAAACTTGAAAAGAAAATATCTCATATTTTAAACAACTTGATCGAAAAACCGAGGAATACAAGTATGACAAATTGTCGTATGAGCGTGCCTACAATGACATGAAAGAGAAATATGATCTTTTGAGGGCTCAATGGAAAATCAAAAGGAAAGGTAGTGGAAATCGTGATTAAAAACCATTGATCATGAGAGAGCAAATGTTCCCAAACCGGTTTCAAAACCAAAAATGTCATTTCTTTGCCTCCTCCAAAAGTCAATGAGAAAATGTTTCATCAAAACCAATCACTCCACCGCCCTACCTAAATAAAATGTTGAAAAGGGAAAAGCGGTTATCGAGAAACCAAAAGTTTTAGCACTTTGACCTTTTAAGATGAGTACCACTAATCGTCGCCTCCACATCTAAAGAGACTAGGATAGTTGAAACCACCTCCCTTCATAAAAATGTGAATCTAATCGTGTGCCTCACCTTCTACAGGACTAGAAAGCACCTCTAGGAGCAGCAGACTAAAGCCTAAGAGCAATACAAGGAACAATAGAGTCTCGCATGCCTCTAGGAGTAGTAGCTTGAATAAAGAGAAGAAAGTAGAAGAACACCCTAGGAATTTACAGCCTTTGAATAAGAAAGACATTTCATCTGAATGTACTGAATCTGTGAAACTTGCTAAGTCTAATGAATGTGTTGAATCTCTTTGTTTAACTTGCAAGAAATCTTTAAATGTTCAAGATGATTGTGTTTCTAAGAATGTGAATGATAAGCTCATTAAGAAGAACGTCCCAAAAGTAATTACGCTAAGCGAGTAGGAAGACTAGTTGCAAAACTTAGGCTTTACACTCTCGACAGAACCAACGTATACTTTAGGGATGATATTTGAAACCCACGGTAGAACTTTCACACTCGAGAATGGTACAATGAGTGATAAACCGTAATCCCAGCAAAACCTCTCGAGTGTGATAAGGATTTTACCTCTAACCCAAAGGAACCTAAATCAAAACGGTTTCCACAATATTCTTTTTCATTCTTGGCGTGTTATCAAAATTTGTCTTTGGATCGTCGACTCGGGTTGCTCCAAGCACATGACCGAATCTGAAGTCGCTAATCAATTTCGTCGGAAATTCATGGGACCGTGACGTTTGGAAATGATCATGTAGCAACTATCATGGGTTATGGAGATCTACCTTTTGGAAATTATTTGATCACTCGGGTTTACTATGTCGAAGGGTTGGGACACAATTTGTTTCGGTCGGCGATTCGTGATGCGATTTAGAGGTTGCTTTTAGAAAAATGCGTGCTTCGTTAGAAACTTAGATGGCAATCGATCTCTTAACGGGAATCGTGATACAAACTTGTATGCTATCGACATCAACAAAATGGCCTCTTCATCACCAATATGTCTCATGACACGAGCATCTGGAACACAGTCCTGGTTGTGGCACAGACGGTTATCCCATCTCAATTTTGACACCATCAACAATCTTGCCAAAGACAACATCGTCAACGGACTTCCAAAGTTCAAATACACCAAGGATCACCTATGTCCATCATGCGAACAAGGAAAAAGAAAAAGAGCATCATATAAACCCAAATCCGTACCTAGTTCGGAAGCAAAGTTGCATATGTTGCACATGGACTTATGTGGCCCAATGAGAGTTGAAAACATTAACGGGAAAAAGTATATTCTTGTTATCGTCAATGATTATTCGAGATATACATGGGTTAAGTTTCTGAGATCAAAAGCGAAGCACCGGGCATCATCATCACCTTTTGAAACGTATTCAAGTACTTCTTCAAACTCCGATGGGGTTGTAAGCATGAATAACGACACCGAATTCACGAATCGGAGGTAAGAACTTATTTTGAAGATGTTGGAATTACACACGGACATCACCGTTAGAACTCCACACAGAATGGGGTAGTTGAAAGAAGAAATCGTACTCTTGTGGAAGTCTGCGCAATGCTAATTTATTCTAGTGCACCATTATTTCTATGGGTCGATCTTTGTTGCCATTGCTTGTTTCCTCGAACCGATCCCTTATCCATCCAAGATTCAATAAAACCCCATATGAAATAGTGAACAACGAAACCGGATATCTCTTACTTTCACGTGTTTGGCGCTTTGTGCTATCCTACGAATGATGAGAAGATCTTGGAAAATTGAAAGCTAAAGGTGATATTGGAATCTTCATTGGATATTCGAGATAACTCGAGGGCATTGTGGTGTATAATGAAGGCTAAGGAGGATCATGGAGCGATGAATGTGAAGTTTGACGAACTTTCACAAATGGCTTCGAGAGACTCGCTCTAGAACCCGCACTAAACCGGCTGACTTACGGACACATCGATTCGGGACTCGTACCTCAAAGAGCTCAATCAACTTCGTATGACAATCCTAAAGAACAAGAATGGGAGAATTTCTTGAGTTAATGTTCGATGAATACTATGGTGGAACTTCGACAAATGCATCAAACCATCATTCCACGCACCGCTCAAAATCATCCTCCACCACCAACGAAGATGCATCTACAACGGTCGAAACCAATGTACCAACTCCATCTACATCATCTACATCTACTCAAGTTCTTGCACCTATTCTACCCGCAGCTTGATGAGCAAAACCAAAACCGAAGCGATGCAACGTTAGATGAAGACTTATTTGAAAACCCGTTTGCTACGGAATCACCGAATCATCTTCATGCTTACGAGAACCATCTAACTCGCATACGTATAACCAACGGCATCCTTCTACTCAAGTGGACAAAAGACCACCCAATTGAACAAGTTATTGGTGAACCTTCAAGGCCAATTCGGACGAGGCGCTAACTTGCCACCGATTGCGACTTGTGCATTTACCTTTGCTCAATTAGCAATCTAGAGCCAAAGAACATTCGCGAGGCAATGGCGGATCCGCATGGATAGAAGCAATGCGGAGGAACTTCTCCAATACCGTCTACATGACTCTTGGGAAATGGTTCCAAGACCAATTGACGTTCGCGTCATCGATCTCAAATGGTTATGGAAGAACAAGCGGGATGAAGAAATGAGCGTAATTAACAAAGCTCGTCTTGTGGCCAAAGGATACAGACAGGAAGAGGAATAGACTTTGAAGAGTCATTCGCGCGGTAGCGACTAAAGCGGTCGGATATTCTTGGCCTATGCACTCACAAAAACATCATGGTTTATCGGATGGACATTAAGACCGCGTTCTTGAATGGAACTACGAAAGAAGAAGTGTACGTGAGTCGACGGAAGGCTTCATAGATATGGAACATCCGGACTACGTCTACAAACTCAAAAAGGCAATCTATGGTTTAAAACAAGCTCCGAGAGCGTGGTATGACGACGTCCTCTTTCCTTATCCAAAACAATTTCACCAAAGGAACAGTTGATCCTACCTTGTTTACACAAAAATGCAAAACGACATTTTGATTGTTCGATTTACGTGGGCGACATCATCTTTGGGTCCACTAATCCGAATCTTTCAAAACATTTTGAAAATCTCATGAAAAGCAAATTTGAAATGTCCATGATGGGGAACTAAAATTCTTTCTTGGTTTACAAATACATCGGTCCCTCGTGGAATTTTTATTAATCAAGCTAAGTATACAAGCGAGATTTTGAAAAATCATGGTATGGACAATTGTGACTCGGTTGAACACCAATGGTCACTTCACCAAAATTGAGCCGATTTGTTTGGGAAACCTATTGATCCGAAGAAATATCGTAGCATGATTGGTTCTCTCATGTATCTTCTTGCTAGTCGACCCGATATTCATTTTTTGTTTGCTTATTAGCACGGTTTCGAGCAAAGCCTACCGAATCGCACCTCAAAGAGGTTAAACGGATCTTCGGTGCACTGAAGACATCCATTCACATGGGACTTTGGTATCCGAAGGAATCCGGATTGATCTAATTGCCTTTTCGGATCACGGACCACGCAGTGACCAAGTTACAACAAAAAGTACATCCGGAGGAGCACAATTTTGGGTGAAAAGTTAGTAGTCGGTCTTCAAAGAAACAAGATTGCCTTGCACTTTCAACCGAAGGCGAGTATGTGTCTCTATCTGCGTGTTGTGCTCAAGTTCTATGGATGAGAACACAACTCACAGATTATGGCTTTCCTTCGATAAAATACCTATGTATTGTGACTCGAAAAGTGCCATAGCCATATCATGCAATCTGCTCATCACTCAAAGACTAAGCATATCCGTGTCCGCTATCATTTCATCAAAGAGTACGTCGAAAATGGTATCATTGAATTATTCTTCGAAGGCGATTACCAACTCGCCGATCTATTAACGAAAGCCCAAAAGAAAGGTTTGAATATTTAGTTCGACAAATTGGAATGCGAAGCCTAACCCCGAGGAGTTAGAACGTCTTCTCGAATCTTCTTGAAAATGATTTTTCCAAAAGCTTCAGTAAATATTTTTGAAAAACAAAATACAAAATTTGAAAAACCAACAAAAGCAAAATATAAAAATATAAAATTTCAAAATACAAAAACAATAGAAAATCAAAAATACAAAAATATTCTTCTACGACATGTCTCTTGTATAATCGATATTCATGCGTTTCTAGAAATGTCATTCAACAATGATACGGGCATGTACGGATGCTTGAGCGAGAGTTCTTTAATTTGTTTTCTAAAACATGTCGTTTCTCAAAATTTCTTAATAAAATGGCTTTCAGATACATCGATCGAAACCGGACCGAAATGATGACTTTTGATTATTTTTCAAATCAAAACTCGTGCTTTGATCGAAAAATGAGGTGTACGCTTGAAAGGCACTACATTTAAAATGGTGAGAAATCATCATCATCTTGAGCACCTTTTCAAGATTGTGCAAAAGATTTTCAAAATCTTTCAAAATATTTTGTGCTCAAGATAACTCCTCTAAAACCCTTTAATTGAATGTGCTTTATTAAAGGGGAGTATAAAACAAAATGTTCCAAATTCATGCTTAAATCAAATCCGTTTGTCTCCCAAAAGATTCTAAAATGTTGTTTAATCCGTTGATATCAAAAATATCACGAATATGCTATTTTTGAGGGGAGGAGACGTGATTAAAATGTGATCAAAATCGTTGTTTGAATCTCAAAATGAGCTCGACTCGGTTGAAACCAATGAATTGACGAGCAATCATGTACCATCTCGAGAAACTTTCTATGGACTTGACCGTGACGGGTAATAATTTCAAGCTAGTTCTCTAGTGATGTAAACGTGTCTCGAATTGGTCTTGTTCATTTAAAGTCGATCAATTCAAAAGTCGCGAACTCTACCCTCTATGTGCGATTATGTCAAAACATATAAGCACATGTGAAGGGGAGTGTTTCTAAAATATAAAACTCTCGGAGTGTCTCAAACATGTTTTCTATCATAAACACTCTGAGAGATTTTCAAAGAAAACGGTTTTATGGCAACAATAGGACAGTCATGGAGTTATAAGGTGACTAAGGATAGGAAATCAGTCCTATGATCCGCCAAAGCCGGAGGGATCTACTCAAGGACATCACAAATAGTTAGTATTAGAAGTCCTTAGGAATGATTGAAAAAAGGAGTAATGTGAGGAAGGAGAAAGAAGGGGTTGAAGAATTAAAAGAAATGTAAAAGAAAGGGTGAAAAGAAATAGCCCTCCATATTCAACCTTAGGGCGTAAACCGGGTTCAATTCATACTCTTGGTTGTCACTTAGTTGACACGGTATTGAAGACAAAGACGTCATGGACCCAATGACGCGACCGCACTAAACCTTCTAGCCACTCAATTCCTCTTAAAAGGATTTGTTTCATTCTCACTGGAACCCTACATAATCTATCGACTTTCTCTTAGAGATAGTTGGTATTGAAGAAGGAGACCTCTCCTAGTCTCCGCCAGAAACCAAAATGCATTATTGAGTCTAGAGCCACGAGATTCATCAAAAGATCTCATAGGAACACTTAACATGACATCGCTTGTTGTTCATCAATAAGGCACAAGTGATATATTATAGAGTCCCACGCAGATCTTAGCAATTTGCCGAACATTTATGAGAAGTTTCACATCCGTGATCTTCAATGATTGAATGGAAACTCCCGCTGTGGTCAACATCAGCGACGACAAGAGTCACTGGTAATTCCGTGGATTACGCTTAGTGTCTCAAGCGGTCTACAATCATGGGTGATGCTTGGTGTACCTCGACTCATCCGAATCAGATGTACTTGGTATATCGTGTTATCTCACTTGGGACTCCAGTTCGAGAACGGCCTCTGTGAGAATTAGAGACGTGTTTTCACACTATGTCATTAACACCCTCGAAATTCAAACTTGTAAGTGCGGAATCCGCTTATTACTAACTGTTTTATGTTTTCTTCTTATGGAAGCTCCGGAGCGGATGGATCGTGCAGACTTGCCACATGCTCATACCAACAACACATGAAAGTTCTCATCATAATCAAAGGAGATGATTCTTCGTCAATGTCAAAGAATCTACAAAGTTTAAAGACTCCAGAACTACATCATTGGTAACCAAAAGAAAAATAGAAGTGTGAGCATGGTGGAGAAAGAAATGGAGAATGACGTGGAGACACCTAACCGACGAAGTTGACAACGGCAGACAACCACATTATCTGATCACAAAGCATGAAGGAACAAAGAATCAAGACTATTCTATATCTACACGCAAAGTTCAAACTCAAGGAAAGTAGAGACCTAATCAAGTGGAGCATCGTTTGAATGACCACCCCTTAGGGGGAGATTGTTAGCCTTAATAGTTTTATTAAAAGTGATGGTCATTCACGATTAGGAACTTTGTAACTCGTGTTAGATATCGTGATAGAATAGTCAACGGGCTCGTGGATTGGACTAAGCTAAATGGGCTTTAGTTTAGTTAAGCTATCATTGAATAATGGCGTGTAACCCATGTCCAAACCCAAGTCCACGAAGCCCAAGCCAAGCCCATGGAAAGCCTTTAGGGCAACATGTGTCTTGTACTATAAATACCCCTCAAATGGTCATTTGAGGGTGTGTAAGTGTGTGTGTGTGTGTTTTTCTTTATCAATATACAACATCTTGTGTTTATCATTTCACATCATACACTAATTTATATCTTCAAGTCACCATCTTTCTCATCTTATTTCTAAGCTTTGTTTGTGTTTGTTTCACGTGGTTATACTTGTATACGTGTTGGGTTTGCTTGGTAAAGTGATAAGGTTGATATATCTTTGGTCCTAACAAAGTCTAATGCTATGCAAGAGGTTTTGAAAGATGAATCGGAGTTAGCCGAAATAATACCAGATGTTAAATAACCTTTTGGAAATTTCACTGGTTTATATGTTGGATTTTGGTTCGTACATGACCGTGTTTGGAATCATGAAGCTGGTTAGTTTCTTACATGATCGAAATCCAGGTGTAAACTTACGACTTTGTGCTCTATTAGTTTCAAGTTTTTGTTATAGTTTTCCTAAGAAGCCAACCCTTCTTACGTTTTACTATGATCTTTTTAGTTCTCTGAGGTAATTAGTGACTAGCTTAATTATCGAGATTGTGTTTGCTGACAACTCTTACTTTGACTATCAAAGTAAGTTATCTTTTAGCTAACTCACTAAACTACAATATTTGATCTATCTATAGCCATTGTGCATAGCCTAATGCCCGCGAGCTTAAAACCATGACCCTTGCCTACATCCTTGAACCCAAACCAAAATAAACTTAAACCATGACCCGAACCTTTGCTACATTTGACGTAAAAATGGCCTGACAAATAAGGTCCCAATTCCCAAATAAGCAACATGACCAACATTGCGACCCTACCAGTTACCAGTGCCTTGACCCACCACAGCTTGAACCCACCACTTGAAACATCACAACCTGAACAAACCATCGTGAAGTGAACCACCACCTGAACTTGAACTGAACCCACCACAAGCTTGCCACAACAAATCCGAATCCACAACTTGAACCACCATAACCTTGACCAAACGACATGGTCTGGAAACAGATCCACCAACTAAACGACAACTGATTTGATGCAAAATAAACTGAATTATGCACGTGGTTTAAAGTTTCTCATAACTTCATGCTACTATGCTAGCATAAGTTAAGTTTGATGGAATAAAATGATGAAAGACATTTTTAAAAAACGCGCGGTGTCAATCAGTAATAACTGACATTATACACGAATTCGCTTAAATTTAGAACAAAAGTCAAACCATATATGTAAAGCCACTTACTATAACTTAACCTAAAGTCAAACCATATATGTACCATAATTTTGGTTTAACAAATGCCAGTAGTCAATTTACAAGATATGATAATGTTCCTTTGTTTGCCAGGTAGAGTTATTGGGGCATATCTATCTTACATTTCAAATTTCAGCACGTCATCGTTCCAACATCATATTGAGCATGACGAATCTTATGCCATTTCCTTAATTATGATTTAAAGGAAGTAACTTAGTTGCTCTTTCATTCTTGAACTTCCTTCCCCGTACAATTCGTTCCACTGTTTTAGTTCACCCATAACAGATCCTCCACCCGCAAAACTAGCTGCCACCTGTCATCAATCACAAAAGATGTTAGATTTTCGACTAATAGTCAAGCAGTTTACTGAACCGACTAAAATAAGGATTAAGTTTTATTACTTAATTCGCTGCCTGCCTCATATCTTCCATGTTTAGATGTCTCAGTTTTATGGCACTACTGTTTTTTTCTTTCTTGTCACTCTACGTGTGCTTCATTTCCCTTCCTGTCCTTCTATAACATAAATAAATAGATAAGTATAGCTTAGTTGTACATTAAATCCAATACGGGACTTATGCTATGTAACAACTTACGGTAGCTTTTTGTTTCTCTTGCTGCATTAACTCTCTTACGGGTCGATAGGATGCTTTTACACACAAATTCTGCTAAATTGAACAATATCTAGCTAATCCTCAACATAATAGCTTCACAAGTTTGTCAACTTTGGAAAGTAGTTACTTGCTTAAATATTTATACTTTTAGTATGGTAGTAATACTATATTCATTGGCATTCGACATGAAGAGCTTAACTGGAGTGAAACATTAATAAGAAAGGGACTGGTTGGGATCAGGTAACGGGTCTAAATGGTGATTTTGAGAGCACGGGTCTGGGACTCGGGTTGGGTTGACCCAACCGTTTCAATTTGTTGATTTTGAGTAAAAAAAAGAGTGAAAATAGTCGTTCTATATTTTTCACTGACTAGCTATACTTGCCTTAGACTCATTGGTTAATTGTTATACAATTGTGTTTTACATGAAGACCTAATTATATGCATCTTGAATATTTAGTATATGAAAGTAGATCTTTAAAAAAAATTGCAGCTCGAGTGTTTGGTGTTAGTTTGACCATTGCTTAGGACCATTGTAGTTGGTTTGGAGATGTTGCTTTGAATATGTCCAAACCCAAAATGCAGTCTAATTCATGATATTCATGACTTGAAGAAGGGACTTTGGCTCATTGGTAATAGTGGTGCTCATCAAGTTTTTGCATAATGGTTATGTTTCTTTAAAACTTATTTTAGGTATTGTATCATAGTTTATATCATGAGAGATTACTGTTTCTTTAGGGTACTGTAAAACTTTATATTGATTCAAACCAAAGAAGATTGAAATAGGAACTTGGCATTGATGTCTTTTAAATTTGTTTTAGTGAAACAAGGCTTGCAATACATTTTCCTATAATTCTTTTACAAAAAAGATCACTACTATAAGGTTGCTTAAGATGATTCTTAGTTGGTAATATTTATTGACTTGCAATCAAATCAATTAGCTTTAGGTAATATTTAGTAAACAAGTTTAGTGAATTTATGTTTGTGTTGTGGTGCTTGAACCTCACAAGGACGGTGTTACTTTTATATTTTTACTAAAGTGGTTGTGTTTGGTGTTAAGAATTATAAATTTAGATTGTACTAGCAAATGGTTGTGTTTCTTTTATGTATCAGTAAGCATCAATCCTACTAGTCATTGAGTTAGAAGTGTTTGGTTTGATGATGCTACTGTATCTGCTTCCTATCTAGGACGGGTATTGTTAGCAATTAAAAAACTTTTTTCATATTTAGCTTTTCTGGATTATTTATATTTAAAAGAAAACATAACTCAACTCACCTAATCACAAGTAAATGGGTCAACACGTCGCCCCTCTACTCATAAAAAGGTAATTTATCAATTTGACCCGTTTCAATTTTAGATTTTTAGTTGCCTTTTAGTTACCCATTTGACCCGTTTTAGATAGTACCAAAGATGCAATAATGATTGATTATCAATCAAATATTTTGGGAAAACGATTGAGGTAGTTTTTAAGAAAAGTTTAGTGTCTTATCTATCGGCTCACTTGAACTGTTTTAGATACAAATCATAACACTTTGGGTCACTTTTGACATTATGTGTGTGTTATTGATAAATTGTGTACCTGTAGTAGAGTTTTAATTGGATGTTTGGTTGCTTATGGAGGACTGCGTTTGGACATAAACTGAGATGAGATGATCGGAGATAATGGTCTATAAGGAGTGCAATGGCCAAATTATGTGCACAACATTGTGACTAATTAAGTTCCCATGAGGTACTTCCTTTTCTCCTATATTTTTTGTATAATAACGATTATGGTACTACAAGACTTAAGTAACCACTATCGATGGTATACAGATTTTTAATATATATAATAGTTTGCAGGTCAAATAAGGCGCATTCATTTGGATTTCGTTTTATATGTTTTAGCACCTAATTTGTAATAAAGTTTGTTAATTATATTTTATTTTAGTCTTAAGCATTAGGCGTTTTAGGGTTTGTGCGTGGCAGTGATCAAGAACAACTTTTTTTCCCTTTTATAAATATAGGTTTTTATTATACTGGGTTTGTTTTCATGCACACATTTGTAGTAATATTATCGTGATAAGATGTTATGTGATGTGGATATGAGATCAATGGTTAGTAGTACTGATAATATGATATTTGTAGGAGAGCAATGACTAATAGTACTTGGGAGGGTCCATTTGGGAACAATGACATTAATACTAGCGGAAATACACGACTATTATTAAACGCGTTATTGTACCTCCTAAACTACCTCTTCATTGTAGAGTTGCAATTGTTGTCACTTATATATAAATTCTTCAACTACAAATTGCGTCTTAGGAAGAACAAACTAATTGTGTACCAAGTAGGGTTTGAAGTAGCGTCCTTAGATTAAGACCTTATGTCTAAGATTCGTGAGATATTTTTTAGACTTAAATGAGTTTTACTTGTAAGTTAGAATCAAGTACCAACCTTTTTTTTTTTTTTTTTTAATTATATCAAGTTGGTTTTTTAAAGCTATAATAATGCAAAATTTTAAAATTTCAATATGTCAGGTTTTAGTTGTTGGTTTATGTATTTATATAGTTTTGACAACTTATATTCTCATATGAAAAGATGTATAGGTTTACAGGAATAAGAGGAGTGTGATGAAAGGAAGGTTTGATGTCGAGTTACAATGCCAGAGGTTGAGTTGAACCTATTTGGGAATCCATATGGTTAATGTTTTGTCGGGTCTCAATTAAGGTTTTGAAATTTCAAGGTTTGTTCTACTCCTCGAGATGCTAACATAATGAATCTTTTAAATTCAACCGCTAATCGTCCAGAGTAGTTACTTATTCATCTTATAAAATTGTCATTTTATTTCTCCGTATGGCATACAATTGGTTGGGTCTTAAAAAGACGTATATGCAAAGTGATACTTAATACTGAAACGGTAAACCATTCTTATTTATCATATGTTAGTTATATAAGTGATCGAATGTGTTTATTTTTATGTCCCGGCGCAGTGCACGGGCAAATATGCCAAATAATACCTAATAGTCTCAAACTCTCACTTATCTTCATGTGTATATGTTTATCACTACTTTATAATTGTTAAGGAGGTAAAGCTTTTAATAAGTGCCTATCAAAGTAGGCTCAATTCAATAACGTGGACCTTTGGTTTATAATATCGATTTTGTAAAGTGACGATTTGTTGATTTGTGGTGACATTTAGTACTTAAGGCTTTAAAGCCCAATTGGCCATGTAAAACTTCATCAAGTTGGTATACTACATATTATATTTAAGCTGAAAATGACCATGACGATGTGTGTCTTTTTGTAGACATTGGCTCACCAAGTATTGCAAGAAAGAATTAGTCTATTACTTTATTTGGTTTTTGTCTAACATCCGAATCAATTTTGATTAAGTGTGATTTTTTTAACGACAACTAACTACTTTAATATATCACAAGTTTATCTTACATAACATGCAGTGGCGGAACCAGGAAATGAGGATTTGGGGGGCAAATTTTTTTTTTTTTTGACAACAATAACAAAATGCGAAAGAAAAAACTTGGATCGTAATGATAAATCGAGTAGGTTTACTTTGAAATGATGGATTTATAAAGCTTTAGAGTGTTGAATGTTGGGTTTTAGTATGTGGGTGAAAATTTGAGTTTTGGTTGGGAGACTTTCGAAAAAGGTCAAAATTATAAAAAATTAAACTAAAATCTCGACTTTTTCGGTTATAGTGGGGACTTGCCTCATTCTTATAAAGTAGATCCGTCCCTGATAACATGTTAGTGCTAGACTAACATTGAAAAACCGAGTTTGTTCCAAGGTGCTTGGAAACTGAGGTTGATTGCAAAGATTTCATTTTTTTAATCTAACAAATAAAATTATTTAGGACATGTTAAGTTGTTTGTTTTCTAATCGATAACAATACATAATTAAAAAAATTATAAAAAATCTCGTGCGTACACGGGCATTATAACTAGTTAGATATATAACAAATATGAAATCTGTATTGATATCTATATTGATATTTTATCATATTGACAATTGACAACCACCAAAATTGTGTAATAAACCCTTTTTCAATTTAAAAAAAAAAATTACTATATATGTCTTGATAGGATAAAGTTATAAAAAATAAAACAAGAAGTTACCTAAAAATTAATAAAGAAAACTATACACGTGAAAGATCAAGAGTGAGGATATATTTTATAAAAATGAAACAAGAAGTTTATGCAAAAATGCTTTTGTGCTCATCCGAACAAGAGCAGCTACCCCACTCATGTCACCGTCAACCATTAAAAGTGACCTTCATTGAAAAAAACTCACACCTTGTCATTACGAAATCAAAATACAACTGAAATTGATTTATCATTATTTGATAACGGACATCCAAACAAGAGCAGCTAACAAGACGATCGATCGAGTATCTTTTCGTCTTCGAGATAGACGTACTCTGCTTCTCTTGGCGCTCCCTTCAAAACAGAGTCTTTATCTAGCCCAGGGCAGCTCCAGAAACCGATACTTTTGATAGATGACATGTTGGTTAACCACATTGGAATTTCTCGTATACCAAATCCCCATATACTTAACAACTCCAGTGAGGTGAGGTGTTTTACTTCTTCCGGAATTGACTCCCAATGACTCCTACCAATCAATCTTAATTTCCGAAGGTTGCTCCTCAGCTTCTCTATCCCTTTGAGACTTGGGAAACAATCCAGCTCCTTCCAGAATGGTCCAAGTACTAAACTCCTTAACAAGGTAAGACTGTCAATTCCACTAGGCAAGGAAGCCATTTTGTCACAACTGATAATTTGCAGTTCCCTCAAAGAACCACCAAGGTTGTGCAAATCGGGTATTCCTAAAAGACTAGGACAGTCACTGATTATTAGACTTTCAAGAGAAGCTGCAATGGACTCGAGATTTCTGCATTTCCAAATCTCTAATTTTACAAGAGAATGGGGATAAGGATCATCTAAGAGGATATGCACAGGCGATATCATCGTTGAGGAGTTCGTTGCTGCATCTGTCCACTTTTTCAGCCTTTTCATACCGCGTAGTTCGAGCTTTCTCAACGATCGAGATAAGGGCTCACTTGATCCTAGGCCAACAGAGCTACTTAAACTTGTCAAGCTGTCCATATCCTTCAACACAAGATCACGAAGAAGTGGCAGCTTCCAAACCATTGGAAGACTGAGGACGTTGCGACACCCAGATAATGTGACATCCACAAGCTTGTCAAGGCGAATCCATTCCCCTCCGGTATTTGTTGACATTTTCATCACCCACTCAGGAAAACAATCACTCGAATAGTTTCTGATTGTCAAGCTTTTCACATTTACATGGGTTTGCAAGCCTTCCAATATATCCTTGTCCTTCTGCCTCACACCCTCATTGCTTTCCTTCCAAGAGAAACCTATCTTGTATAGATTTCTCTTTCCAACTAAATCTGCCTGGATAGCTTCTTCTTTGCTGCTAACTTCTTCAAGATTGGAAATGCTAAGCTCCCCCCTAAGGTGTTTCAAACTGCCTAGCTCTCCAATTTGATATCCTTTCTCTCGACCCACATTAAAGAAGGACAACGTTCGAAGAGAAGTCAGTTGTCCCACATCCTTAGGATAGATAACACGAGTATCAAACTCGAGATGTCGCAGGCTTATCAAATTCCGCATGCCTTCTGGGAATTTCTCAAACTTAGAACACCAAAGCAGCTTCAAAGTTTGCAGCTGGTGAAGTTTAGTGATAGATTTTGGAAGAACTTCGATATTGGTATCTGACAAATCAAGATACCTGAGATGCACCAAATCTCCAACTGAATCATCTATCCCTGTTAGTGCATGATAATTGTCACTTAACCTCAGGATACGCAAACACTTGAAATCTTGAAATGATATCTTCGTCACTACTCCTCTAAAGAACAGTGTGCACAGAGTTCTACTAGCCATGTCCTTTAACAAATTGCTGCCTTCTTTTTGGTACAGAGATAGATGTTTCACATGAGACATGTCTTTTTTTTCAGTCGGACAACATAAGCTTTCATCACCCGAAACATCTAAAGAAAGATCATGCACTAGATCATGCATCTTACAACTTAAAATATTACCATACTCATCCATTTCAACATCTTGGAACAAGGAATTGCTTATCAAGATTTTGAAAATATCATTTCCCACATCCTCCATATCACTGTTTCTCGTGCCATCTACTTGAAGCAACCCTAAAGCCATCCAAAGCTGAATAAGTTCTTCCTTTGTCATCGATGTGTCCTTCTCAAATATTGAACAGTATGCAAAGCATTGCTTTGAAATCGAATTTGGCAAACTGTCAAAGCTTAGTTTCAAGGTGCTTAGAACCATGCCACTTTCTTCTTCACCCCAAACCATGCGTTCTTGGATGGACAACCACTTAACTTTGTCACCGCTATAATTTTGCAGCATGCTTCCGATTACCTTTACTAACAATGGCAAACCACGACATTTCTTCACAATATCACACCCTATTTCCTCCAATTCTGGCAACGGTTTTGCTCTTTCTTTAAACATGAACCAACCCTCATCATCTGAAAGACCTTGCAGAGTACATGAATTCTTTGTCATATCGCTTGTTCCGATTTCACGTTTCCGTGTAGTGATAATAATGCCATTTCCATTTTGTGAATTCATGTTTATCACAAAACTCCTGAAATCATCCCAGTATGTCCTCTCTTCGTCCCAGACATCATCCAGGACCAGCAAATATCTCTTTGATCCCAACTCTTCTCGAAGCTTTGTAATCAAATTTTGGGTAGTTGGTAGCTCACATTTCTTCTTGGTTGGGATTCATAGATCATTTTAAGTCTATTGATGTCAACCTTAATGCACACACACAACCAAGCTTTAACTTCAAAGTGTCTCGGATTTTTGGGTTATTGTAGACCGACTTAGCTAATGTGGTCTTCCAATGCCACCCATTCCCACAACAGAACAATCGTAAGTTTTTCTTTTTACCGGATTCCGTTAAAAGCTCTACTATATGCACTTCATCTTTCGCCTCCCAACAATCTTGTATTCGCCTAAATACGAATGAGTCTCGCTTAGGAAGACTATTTGGAACGGGCCATGCGGTTCATTTGTAGTCCCAACTCGAGTGCTTGTTGGTTGATCTCGAAAACTTTTGTTAATTTTTTCTATTTTATGACCCATTTCTCTACGAAATGAAAACTTTTTCAAATTCGGGAGAAATTGTATCTTCTTAGTCGACTCATCTCGTTTCTTTATCTCGTGCCTTAACACTTCATACTGAACCTCATCCAACAGATCATCAGCTTCGCTCACCACATCTCTCAGCTGCTTCATCCACACCATCACGGCCTGTGTACCATTTCGCCTTTCAGCATCTTGTAACTTGGCCCGAATCATCTCCAACTTCCTATGAAGGCTCCTCAAATTTTCTCCGAAACCCCAAGCAATGGCAATTTCGTTAGCAGCTAATGAAAATGCCTTTTCGAGTATCACCTCGGCAGCAGCACTTACAAAGACCTCAATCATTTTGACTGTTAAGAAAACAAGGAATAAAATGAGGTAATTTTTAATACTTGTAAGAATAAGAGTAATTAGACCAATATACCCCCATACTATTTACCCTTTCTAGGCCAAGAAAATTGTGGTTTTGTGCTAAGTGACTGTTCATAAGACAGTTTGTGATCGTGCTTTCTTTCATCCACTACAACTGTTTGGTGAACACCTACAAAGCCTATTTTGGGTTTACTTAATTCACTGGTGTAATGAATTGATGAAGGGACATAGTGTATTTTTATCATTTAAGAATTGCTATAAAAGTAAATATAAACAAGCAACATAAAACAATAGATCGGATTGAAGCAAGCAAACATAATATAATAAGCAGTAATCAATATATGTGTAAAATAACATTTATAAAAGAATACCTGTGAGATTGCTTAATTTCTTTATGATCCTCTCCTTTGTAGAAACAAGTGTTCAAACTTTGATTGATAAGATATATAATTTTCTTTTTTCTTTTCAAATTTGATGGCTGTACCAAAGGACCTACACGTTTTAAGTTTCTGTTGACGCCAAAAAGTCTTAGTCCAAGCTTTAATTATGTGAAAATAACAATGTTTGAAACCCGGTTGACCGTACTGGTTAACCATTTGAAGCGAAAAAAGGCCAAAATAACCAGAGTTTTAAATTTGGGTTAACCTTAGGACTACGAAGTTTTAGTGACCCGGTCAACCCGGTTCTAACCCCTACGGTTTGTTTTTTCAAATTTTTATAAAAAGCGGGTTGTCGCGTTACGACCGACGGTTGAACCGGTTGACCGTGATCGAATCCTATTGATCCGATTATTTTTATATATATTTTTAATGGAAACCGGGTTGGCCCGTGATTGAACCTGTTGACCCGGTGACCGATGATTCGACCGTGTCGATTATAAACCAGGTTTTTAAAACATTGAAAATAACCGAAGAAAAAATCCAAGCCATATACATCAGCTACCATTTGATTTACGTTATCCGATGTAATGGCCCACTTCTAAACAGAATTAATCCTTTTCAGGTTTGCTATATTTGTTTGGAATTATTAAAACACATTCTGTTTAGTCTATTGTCCACACATAATTTGTGAATATCCTTTCTTGACCTATGAATTTTACTTAGGTTGTGGTTGGTACAATACAAACTAATCAAATAACTGAAGCTGTATCCACACATTAGTTTCGACTGTTGCAAAAAGTTCTAATAATCATACAATTAGTTTCAAAACGCTTATCAAAGACAATCCCTAATGCAGTTCTGCAGAATTACCATAAAATCGTACATTTTAAAATTTTTAATATAAGCAAAATGAAAATGTAAAGAGTTTTTTACGGCAGGTATCAACGTCAAG
This sequence comes from Chrysanthemum lavandulifolium, assembly GCA_022545495.1. Classification (NCBI taxonomy): domain Eukaryota; kingdom Viridiplantae; phylum Streptophyta; class Magnoliopsida; order Asterales; family Asteraceae; genus Chrysanthemum; species Chrysanthemum lavandulifolium. Next base: position 51,549,413 of record CM040239.1, read on the forward strand.
GAAATAGAATTTTTAAATTATTTGATAGTCGACGGACCTCTTGGAATAACTTATCATATCACTCTCTATTGTACGTAAGCTTTTGATGATTCTTTATTTATACCCATATTCCTTGTTTACATATCTACGTGGCTATTGAATAGCCCTTCAAGATCCATGTTATTAAACTCATGATTTATTTTGTGGAAATTTTCATGTTTGTCTAGCTGTTATGTATATTTCAATGAAATTGCAATCAACTTTTCTTCCACATCTAAGATAATGTTTTCTTAGAATTTTTTTTTTAAAGACTAAACTCTTGGTTTCATAAAGGCAACCAATTGCAATCAACAAACTACGATGTAGACTTAATAACTTAGGCAGATCTTAAATTCTTAAAGTTATTTTTAAAGAAATGAAAAGGAATTTAAAGGGAAAAGAAAAGGACTTTGTGAAAAAAAAATTCTCTTATATTTGCGAGGAAAAATAATTAAATATTAAAATATTTTGTGTAAAGACTATGTTGACTTTTGATAGAAGTAAAAGACATACATAATTTTGAACATTCTCTTTTGCTCTTCCATAAGCACAAAAACATAAGTTATGGTTATTTTTCTTTTCTTTTTCCCCACATCAAAAACAATTTAACAAACACTGTTTTTTATGGCTAATGACACCGTAATATATCATACTTGTCACTCGCATCTTTTATATGTATCGAATATTTTTTTTTTGCTATTCTATCTACTAAATTTGATTTTATTGTATTTTTTTTTACTTTGCCTCTCATTTTTTTGCTACTATATGTATCATAATTGTCATAAAGTATACAAGGAAATACAATAAAATTAAGTTTAGTATATAGAATAGCAAAAAAAATTGATCATGATATAAAGATGCATGATGATACGTTACACAGCGTTTAATTTTTTTTAAACTTTTTTTTTTTCTTTGAGAAACACGGTGTCAAGGTAGAACCCCTCCCAAGTGCTATGGACGTCTCTAACTTAGACCATGAGCATCCTTGATCACCTATTGACCTCATCCATGAAAGTGTACCTAAACTTGTTGCTTCTTTCATAGTTTATAAAGCTCCACCTTCTTTTAACTTTCCTCTTTCAAACAATGTGGGATGACTTTTAAATGCTCATAGTCTAAGCTCTTATCCATCCAATGCAACCATCTACATCAAAACTATCTTTTCTCTTTTCTTTTCTTATTTAACAAAAATGTATCTTGACTTACTAAACTTACAATGTTAAAATTATAAGTTCGTACTCCAGAAATCAAATTCAAATAAATCGTAAGTCTTTCTTCCTCCATAGCACGTATGCTCTGCAGCAAAGATTGATGGTACCCAAAAATAATCGAAGTCGGATATAAATATAGAATCTACATGCCCGTCTTTAAATCTATTTTTAGTTTGTTACTAAATGACTTCACAGTATATTGATTGATAAATACCACACCTGACCCAAACCTATATATCACAAGACTTACAAACCCATTAAATTGCGTTGTGATTACATTAAAACTAAGCCATCATATCGTGATTAAATCATGCTTGAGATAAACATTAGCTTAAATATTAACCTTCAATGTAAACTCCTTGTCCTTTGACAAATAAATAGTAAGTAGACGAGTGAAGGCCGTGAAAATAAAACAAAATCTGAACTTGTGAAACCATGCATGTTTTAAAAGCTAAAGAGCAATATTTGTGAACTGAATATCGGATTCACTTATTCAAATCCTTTTATTATTAGTCATACTCTTGATTTCCATGACGGTTTTTCATCCGTAGTTCTGTAATTTTCTTAGAACAAAAGTAGTAACCTGTAACCAACAAAATATAGATCGAATTTCTTTTTCTGAGCTGCAAACTTTCTTAGTGTGTTTTTCTTCTTATCTTCGTAAAAAAGGGGCTCCAGAACATGCTTCACTTACCTTTTCAGATACAGACATCATTGCATGTACATAAAATATTGATCAAGTGATTACTGTGATTGAAGCAAAAAACTTGTTGTATAATACACAGATAGCTAGTCATAACTGGCTCGATCTCCACCCAATTAAATCTTTTAACTGTTGACTCATGAAACATCATGTTCAATTCTCACTATGTTTTATCACTTCTCAACAAAAGTACAATATCCCATTGATATAGAATTCACCAGTACAATTAGATTAGATGAATATGAACATGATAATACAAATGTTATACTCCCACTGTCCCAAGACAATGCCAAAAATATTCTTAAAGATCAAACAACACTATACAAACGAGATAGTGCATCAGATGGCTTTTAGTCGGTTCATACTGTATCGTCAACACTTGATGCCATAGTGGACATTTAGACAGAACCTCCATAACCGAACGTGTGCTAGACTGAAAGTGAGACCCATCATGTGAACATATAATCGCGCTCTTTGCTTCAAATGTAAAACAAGAAGGACCAATATTGTACAATAGATAATTTGTAACCGTTTATTAGTTACATGGCGGTTACAAAAAGTTAGTTATTTTTCGGTTATACACCGAATGGACACAATGGTTCAACAAAAAGGTTGGAACCCTATATATGTTTGTATGTACTCGATTGAAAAAGATTAGACGAAAAAGACTTATTCATTTATACTTTGCAACTTTATATTTCGATCTAGATTTGGTACAACAATTGGCATCAAGAGCAAGTGGTTATACGCTTCGTTTGGATACCAAGAAACATACGCTGTGAACATTTTGTTTTCGGCAGGAAAGAGTTTGTTTTTTCTTTTCTTCCAAGAGAAACAACGGTTTGAATAAGTAATATGTAAAAGGATAGTGCACAATCTTTCTACATAGGGGGTTGCAAACGTTTACATCAAACGATATTGGTGGGACAAAACTTTGTTGGTAACAACGAAGGGAAGGAAGGAAACTCTTGACGTAGATAAGGAAACGTGGAACAAGAGTAGGAAAAACGCTAAGAATTCTTTTGTGATTTGTTGTTAACGCAACACAGGAAAGGAACGAACACATCGTTTGGTTATAAAACAAGTGGGAAGGAAACTTTGTGAAACCGGTTAAACAAGACACAAAGTAGAAGAAAACGTGAGGTATAATGCGGGGAACGTTGTTGTGGAAAGAAAACTTGGAACGACCAAGGAGGAAAGAGTACTCGAGGAAACTAGTGTGGAAACGTGTCGGGGAGACACAAGAAAACAACAACGAGATCATAAACAAACAATTTGATTTGTTTCGGTGTGGGTTACCAAGAGTGGTACCAAGGTTGTGTGTAGGAAGGTTTTGGATTTAGAAGTAAAGAAAAAAAACAACTTATAAGAGGACGTTGTGGAGACGAAATCAAGAACAACACACAAGGAAGAAAGAAGGCAACGTGTTAGTGTGGTATAGCGAGAAAAGAAAGAAGGTAGTTTTTTTGTTGGCTTGTTGGTACATAACCAAGTCGACAACAACAAAACAGGAGGCCGTGGCATTTTGGTTTTGGTTCAAGGCAGGAATTCAAAAAAAAAAAAAAAACTAAGACGTATAGTAGTTTTGTTTTGGTATTCGTTGGACAAAGCAATTCGACACAAAGAAAGAAAAGAAATCGTGGGTATTGTTGGTTAGTGTACGAATTGAAGTTGGAATCAAAAGGTGTACGAAAGTATAGGCAACACAATGAAGAACAATATAATCTTTATTCAGATCTAAGCTGCAATAGTCAGCTTAGATTATGTTTACAATAGTATCCAAATGTTACAAGATTAGATTAATGTCAATGAGACAATAATCATGTGAATGTAAAGAACAAGACAAGATCAGTGAAATGATCTGAAGAAAAAGAAGAGAGTGATACAAAAGACTGCACACTCAAGTGTTTCTAACCCTAGAATAAGGGACTTATTAAATAGGAGATTAAGTTACACTAAGACCCCTCTAACGGCTATATTAATGCTCATCAGCAGAAACAGAGAAGGCTTCAGCAGAAATGATAATCTTGGAACTTTAAACCACAAATGCTTTGTCCACGTTTAACCCCTGTAATAAGCCTGCAATGAACATACCTTGAAAGCCATTAGCAATTGATAGAGTGACATGTTTGCCACAGATTATTATCCCAAATTTCAACATTCCCCACTGTCGATGGGCAAACATATCAAACAATATCAATTTTTCACACAAAATTTATCTTGATAGATGGGAGGTTCTTTGTAAGTATGTCGCTAGTTTGGTTTGAAGAACCAATCTTTTGCATTTATAACACCTCTAGCAATTTTTTCCCGATGAAGTGAACATCAATTTCAAAGTGTTTAGATCTTTTATGGAAAAGGGGTTGACAACAAGTTGTAAAGCGATTTGTTATCACAAAAAGATTAACATGAAGGTTGATATCAACTTTTAGATCTTTTAGGATTTTTGAATCCAAATGATTTCCTGACGATGAGACATAGATCTATACTCGCTCGTGGAAGATTTTGAAAGAGTGTTTTGTTTTTACTTTTCCATGAGATTAAACAATCATTAAAGAAAACACAATAACACGTGATGATTTCTGGTTTTCTTGCATTTGCCCAATCAAGATCACTATATCCTTCAAGATGGTTTTCGAGTTCTTTGAAATTGTACCTTAGACCTTTCACGAGCCCTTTAGATATCTCGAACATTGAGGGCACATTCCGGATGAGATTTTAAGGAGAATGCATGTATTGTGCCGACGATGAATCGAGTATGAGATGTCAGGTCTTGTATGGGTGAGATAGATAAGTTTCCCGAGTAACTTCTGATATCCAGTGATGTTGTCAAGCAAGGGGTCATCAACAGTGGGAATGTATGGAAGGACAGAATTGGGTTCCATAGGAGTAGACACAGGTTTGCACCCAAGAAGACCAAATTCTTTGAGAAGTTCAAGACAATATTTTCTTTGGGAGAGACAAATGTCATTCCCAGTTTTTAAAACCTCAATCCCAAGAAAATATTTTAGGTTTCCCAAATCTTTGATGTGAAATTTGGATTTTAGAAATTCTTTAAAGAGATTTATCTCATCAACACAGTTTCCAGTAAGAACAATGTCATCCACATAGACAAGCAGAGCAATGAACTTGTTATTCTCTGTTTTGGTGAACAAAGAGTGATCATTAACAGATTGGACAAAGTTATTTTCCTTTAAAACACTGACAAGTTTTTCATTCCATTTTCTGGGAGCTTGTTTTAGGCCATATAAAGACTTGACAAGTTTACAGACTTTATTTTTATTGTTCTCATTACAGAACCCCTTGGGAATGGTCATATAGATATCCTCATCAAGATCTCCATATAAGAAAGCATTGTTGACATCAAGTTGAAAAAGAGGCCATTTGTTTTTTACTGACTAAGGCAATAAGACATCTAACGATGAGACATTTTTATAACAGGAGAAAAGGTTTCATCATAGTCTATTCCTTCCCTTTGGTTGTAGCCTTTAACAACTAATCTAGCCTTGTATCTATCAACTTCACCATTAGCTTTATATTTGATTTTAAAAATCCATTTGTAACCAATAGGAGTTCTATTAGGAGGTAGATCAGTTATATCCCAAGCATGGTTTTCATTTAAGGCTTCAATTTCAGAATTCATAGCATCTACCCAATTACTATCAAGGATAGCTTCTTCATAGCAGGTAGGTTCAATACTTTTATTAAGACTAGAGGCAAAGCAGTAATTATCTTTGTTAAGATTAGAGTAGTTAACAACTTTTTCAACACCATATTTGACTTTTCCTTCAACAATAAAGTCATTTAGATTATCGGGCAACTTAGAAACTCTAGTTGACCTTCTAGCGATAGTGGTGGCAAGCCTCTTTCTTGTTCAAGCAGAATCCGATGATGTATCAAGAGAATCGGAAGATGCATTAGCAGGATGTGATTCATGTGATATGATGCCCTCGGGGTGTGTATTATCATCTATAGATGTTGCAACCGGTTCATCAATCACGGAAGGATGACTTACCACCGTGCTATCATCATAAGATGTCACTCTCCCTTCATCATTGGGACTTGTTTGTGAGTCAAAGAAATTTTGTGGTTTAAATCTTTAGGCACAAAAGTTTCAACAAAAGGTTTTGACACGAGTTTTCATTTTGAATGGGAACAGCTTCATAAAATTTGACATCTCGGAATAAAAATATTTTTGTTTCTAGGCTCAAGAGTTTATAGCCTTTTTTCATTTGAATAACCAATAAGAACACTTTTTCGGATCTATTACCAAATTTGTCGAGATGTTGAGAATGGTGGCATAGCATAAGCGACCAAAGACTCTAAGGAGAGAGAGTGAAGGGTCATGCCCATACACAAAGAAGAAGGGGACTTGCAGATGAATCAAGAGGGCAACTGTTTATGACATAGACAGAAGTTAGAACACATTCGAAGCCAAAGATATAGAGGTAATTCCCCAAAACATAAGGGATCTAGCAACATTAAGGAGATGCCTATGTTTCCTTTCTCGCAATGCCATTTTGTTGAGGTGTATAAACACAAGAAGTTTGATGTAGAATTCCTTTTCATGAAAGAATTTTGAAGTTTATTATTGACAAATTTTGTCCCATTATCACTTCTAAAAACTTTGACATTGTGTTCAAATTGATTTGATAGCATATGAGTAAAGTTAACAATGGAAACATAAACATCATCCTTCCCTTAATCATATAAACCCACACCGCTCGGAATAGTCATCAACTATGGTTAAAAATATTTATAACCATCTCTGCTAGTGATTTTATATGGCCCCAAAACATCAAGGTGAACAAGTTGACCAATTTTAGTAGATTTATGTTCACTTAAAGGAAAAGGTTCTCGGTTTGTTTAGCTTTATTACAAGTATCACGAGATGATCAGCCTGGATGAACTATCAAATTTAAGAGTGGGTTTAAGTATGTGTAGGACTTGGTCGGAGGATGACCAAGTCTTTGATGCCGAGATTTCTAGAGACATGACACACGATATGCGTTATTAGAAGTAATCTTACATGTAGAATCTATATCAAATATATATAACCCATTGGATTGTTTACCAATCCCACAATCCTTTTTTGATGTAAATCAGATATAGCAGCTTAGATTCATTAAACCCAACAAACATCTTATTGTCTCTAGCAATCTTATGAATGTATAGTAAACTAACATTGTATTCGTGAACAACAAGAACATCAAAAGAGTTAGGTCATTATTGACCTTTAAATCACCAATTTTAGTAATTAAGGCCCGAGTACCATTGGGATGACCAACAGTTAGGCCAAGATTTGAAATGTTAACGACATTGATTAAAAAATTCGAATACGCCATGTGTCGATTTGCACCCGAATCAACAATCCAACCAAGACCGATGTTTCCGGATAAGGATTTAGTGTTGTTGTTAAAAACTTGTTGAAGTTTACATTAAACTTGACACTGCCATTAAAGAGGGTTCCTGAAAAAATTTTACCTGCCAAGTTGGCATTAGCAGATGACACATTGTTGTCATTGAGGAGACTCATAAGTCTTGAGAGCTTTTCATTAGACAAAGAGACAGGAGAGTTGCTAGCGCAATTATCAGTAACGCCATTGGTTTCAGCAGAAACATTGTTACTGCTGAAAGGTTTACCATTAAAATTTCTTTTAGCATATCCAGCAGGATAGCCAACAAGATCATAACATCTATCAACAGTATGACCAGGTTTTTTGCAATTAGTACATTTGAGGTTCATGTTTGGTCCTCTGCTATTAGAGTTGTCACCATTATTAAAACCGAAACTTTGTTGTTAAAAACTCTTTTGTTATCAAAAATTTTCCACCATCGAAGTTTTTGCAAAAAAAGTCGTAGCATTGGGTTTAGCGAGCTATTCCCGGATGAAACATTTCGTGAGATTCTTCTCCGAGACAACAGAGAAAGCGCTTTGACATTAGGTAAAGGATCTCTGTTAAAATATTGCTTCGATGGGAACATAGGAATCATCAAGACCCATAAGAAATTGCATTAACTTGATTAGTCGATTGTGTTTTCAAAATGTTTTGCACCTCACAAGTGCGTGGAGGCAAGCTAATCATACAATCAAATTGTTTCCATAAAGAATTAAGATTGTTATAGTAATCAGCAGAGAGGACCCACTTTGACTAAGGGAGTTTATATTTTATGCAGATTAAAGATAGTGAACCATCAACCTTATCATAGGTATCTTTAAGATCATTCCACATTTCATAAGCGCTTTTAGCATATATAGCACCAAAGAATAGTTCAGACTGAGAGAATTAAGAATCCAAGTAACCACAACAGAGTTACAAGTATCCCATTGATTAGCAAGACTAGGTTTCGAATCATCTCTTATGCAGGTACCATCAATAAACCCTAACTTATTATGGTTCCTTAAAGCAAAAGTCATGGCCATATTCCATATTTTGTAATTTTCAGTTCCAGTGAGTTTAATAGAAATAATGGGTGTACCATTGGTATTATTTGGGTGTAAATACAAAGCATCACCAAAGGATAAGCTTTTCTCAGTGGAAGAACCACCACCACCAACATTATCATCACCAATAGCCATAATACAAACAATAGGATAAACAGATATAACAAGACAGACAAAGAGTAAACAGACAATAACAGACAAAGATAATAATAAGGATAAATAGACAAGAAGATAAGACTTTGTAATAAGAAACAACAAGCACCAAGCCTGTGGATTAGGGTAAACCAGAGCAGGTATTCGTACCACTCAAAGGTGGCAGATCAAGATGTTAGTCTACCCGTTTGCACCCACAAAGACTTAAGTACTGTATGTTTAAAGAAGAGATAAGACTTAGACTTACAGAGAAATATGCAGCGGAAGAACAAGTCACAATCACCCTAGATTCACTTAGTCTAGGGCAAAAAATGAAACAGAAGATAACCAGTGATTAAGCCAACAACAATAACCCCAAACCACACCTTTGTTGCCAACGAGAATCAATGAGCCTGATGCTCTGATACCATGTACGAAAGTATAGGCAACACAATGAAGAACAATATAATCTTTATTCAGATCTAAGCTGCAATAGTCAGCTTAGATTATGTTTACAATAGTATCCAAATGTTACAAGATTAGATTAATGTCAATGAGACAATAATCATGTGAATGTAAAGAACAAGACAAGATCAGTGAAATGATCTGAAGGAAAAGAAGAGAGTGATACAAAAGACTGCACACTCAAGTGTTTCTAACCCTAGAATAAGGGACTTATTAAATAGGAGATTAAGTTACACTAAGACCCCTCTAACGGCTATATTAATGCTCATCAGCAGAAACAGAGAAGGCTTCAGAAATGATAATCTTGGAACTTTAAACCACAAATGCTTTGTCCACGTTTAACCCCTGTAATAAGCCTGCAATGAACATACCTTGAAAGCCATTAGCAATTGATAGAGTGACATGTTTGCCACAAATTATTATCCCAAATTTCAACAAAAGGCAACGAGGCAAGGAAACAAGGGAACCAACTTGGGAATAACAACAAACATTACTAACGCGAGACAAAGGGAATACATTTGTGTTCATCACAACATCAAGGTCATAAGTTAAACTTTCTGGATTTCAATTATATTAGAATAGTATAGAATAGTTATTTTGTACTATTAGGAAATCCCGAGAACTATTTATTGATCCCTATTATTAGGATTCCCGGAAAAGTATATTCCCATATTAGTAGAGATACCATACTAGAAAGTATAATTCCCATTATATTAGATAGTGAAGATATTAAGCACTTTTAAGATGGCCGGTGATGAAGCAACAAACACATCAACTACACCAAAAACCGTAGCACCTATTGCACAATATCAATGCCCTAAGTTGAAAACAACAAACTACACTGTTTGGGCTATACAAATTAAGGTTATACTAGAGACACATGGTTTATGGGAAGCAATAGAACCTAAGGAAGACACACAAGTAGATGATAAGAAGGATAAGGCAACGACGTCCTTCCTATATCAAGCGTTGACCGAAGATGTGATTTTACAAGTAGCGGGTTGTAAAACGGCCAAGGAATTATGAGATTCATTGAAGAAGAGTCACATTGTGTAACACCCCCGAAAATCTTAATGACAGCGGAAAACTAATTCGGGTGTTACTCGAATGGAGATCATAGTCAATAATTATAGAAAACGACTCGAAAGAGACATTTTTATTAATAGTAGTTATCATTCATCGAAAACTCATAGTTGTTACAAAACATTGTAAATTGTTCAATCGTTTTTCCCAAAATAAAGATCATGAATTTGAAAGAAATGACAACTTTATGTTTTACACCGCTAAAAGCCTTGCCATGCCCCACTCCGCCTTGGTCATAATCTTCACAGACACGAGATAACATGCTTAAAAGGTCAACAAAATGTTGAGTGAAATTCATATGTTTGAATAAAGTTGAACATAAGTATAAGAGCATGATCATTGTAAACTAACAATATCATATGGAAAATTACTGATTATTATGCGCTAAGCTCATGCAACCAAGACTCAACCGCATACAATCGAATTACCGGTGTATGTAAGTTTTACCCAAAGGAGGTAATAGCCAATTACCTAATGCAATTCAAATATGGTGCGCCCGGTTATTTCTCTATAACCAAGACGGGTCATTACTCCCCATAGTACTATTCACGATATCGCGCTCACTCGCGGTGACTAATGGTTCATGATACAGGGGACTTATGGCTAAATACTTAGGCAGTACCAATAATCAATAAGCGAACATTTATGAAAAATCTTGTGTTCTAGTTTAGAGCATGTATCTCCATCGCGGGGTTTGCAAAATAAAGTAAATTGAGGCTATGAACTCATCTTGATGATATGAACAAGCACAAACAAATCAAGCATAATGTAGCGGAGGTTCCAAACCGAAACCTAAAAATGATGAGATGGCGAGTCTCAGTATGATGAACATTTTGGTTCGCGACCAAAATAATAGAGCATTGAATATTCTTATTCAATAGATCATTGGATTGTCCAATCCAATATTGTGCTTGCGGGCTTAACGTTTTAAGTTAATTTTACTCACTACATTGCCTTAGTTAATGATCCTCACTTACGCATAAGTGAAATGTTTCCCCCCGTTGTGATCTCAGTAGTGTTGTTGAGTATTTTAACTTGTTTAGATTCCCCGTGCGTTTTATCAGATTTTATATATATATAATTATTTTCTTAAAAATATATATATATTCATATATGTAATATGTTTATCGATATCCGAAAATAAGATACTCAAATGATCAAAATACTCGTTTTTACGAAGTTACGATAGGATTTAAAGTTTTTCTAAACTTTTCCCGAATTTACACTTTTTACCCTCAAGTTACGAAAAGTACGAGTTTAGTCCTCCAAGTTTGAGAAAATGACATTTTCTACCCGATTATATTTTTATACCAAAACTTTCAGATTTGACAGCTTTACCCCTTGGTAAAACTTCTTTTACAAAATCAGCCCTCCAAGTTTGTTTTCACACATTTAAACCTTATCTTTTCCAAGTTTACACTTTTCACCCAAAGTTTTCTTATAACTAGTTTAAGCAATTGGCAAGATTGGTCCTCGTGGTTTTTATATGCGCGCATTATTACACCCGTAACCCGATAAGGTATTATTTTATAATAAAAGTAATGATATTAAATTATCTAGGATGTACTTTTAGGAAAATGACAAAGTTATAAATTGCATATAAGCAAGTGTCAAGTAGTATAAAGATGTGTGGCTAAACTAGGAAGAATGAGTTTTGAGGGGCTATGATTGCCATTGTGCAAAGATAAATAAATAAATATCTATTACTACTTAATTAAAGAAATTTCCAGAGAACTAGAGGTGTATGTGGTTGTTGGTGTCACTCTAGGAAGAAGAGAATAGAGGGAAAGAAACAAGTTGGGTTTCTGAGTAATTGATCAAAGATTGAAGTAGGAAATCAAGTTCAAAGACCTCTCTAACCTATTAATCCACCACAAGTAAATAATTATGTTATTTTGAAATTAGGGTTCATGAGATTGAATTGGGCAAAATGATTAGAGATTGGTAATTTATGGAATTAATGATGAATTAGTTATTAATTAGGGTTAATTCCCTTATAGGATCTAATTGAAGAGCAAGCATTGATTTTCCGAAGTAGAGAACTAGTGGGTTATTGAGGTAAGTATATTGACTAAACTTGTTAATGTTTCATAATTTCAATTTATATTGAATTATGATGTTCTATGATACAATGATCAAGGAAATTGTTAATGTTAAGTCGCTTGGATCCAATGCTAGAAAGTTTGTAATGTTAGCTTAGTAATTATGCTTGATTAAGGTATGTTTAATGTTTGTGAATGTATTCCTTGATATGTTGTAGCTAGCAAAATTGTTAGTTATGACTTGTTAATGTTAAGTTTATGTCATATACTTACTAAGCGTTTTGCTTACGGATAAGTTTAATGATGTTTTGTAGGTTTGTGTGTTGAAGGCAAAGGTAAGGATAAGGATTAGGCGTTATCCATGGTAGGAGATTAACTTTTTGAGGTGGTAAGTAGAAGACCTCGTTTCTTTGACCAAGTGTGACGAAAGTTGGAAGCCCTGGAAGTGTCGTTTTTCAATTTGGTATATCTTTTGTTTCATTTGGTCTTTTATGTGTTTGTAGTCTTTGAATTGTGTCCAAGTTGTGTCTTGTAAATGGTAGTGTAATGGGTCATGTCTTAGTAAATAGATGTTGATGATGTAGTTAAGGGGTGTTTGGCATATAGTCAATTTCACCCATTTTGGAATGTCATGGGTTAAGATTATGTAAGAACGTTTTGTTATGATTTGGTAATGTCATGTCAAATTGTATTAAGTATTGTTTTAGTGTGTAATGTAGAAATTTATGGGTATAAAAGTGTACGGGTCAAAATGGGTCAAAAGTGTACAAAAGAGGTATGCAGAAAATGGGTGTTTGGTGTGCAAAATGAAATTTCGGTTTGGAACTGAAATTTGGAGCCAAAACTCCAAATTTCGGTTTGAAAGTGGAATCTGCATCCAAATTTCGGTTTGGAACCGAAATTTGGAACCAACAGATTTTGTCACTTTTCAAAAAATCATATCTTTTTAACCGTAAGTCGTCACAGGTCGTGCCACCCGTAATTTCGAAGGTAATTGAGTCTAGTTTCATTTAAAAATAATCTCAAGGTCCAGATGCTTATAGATTTTTGTCAAAATGTAAAAGAGTGACAGTGGGTCATTTTTCAGGTGTCCTTTTTGCGAAAAATTTCCACGTTTTTAGTTGTGTCATTTCAAGGGGTGTTTCACGCATGCACGTGATTTCCTACCCCTATACTTTCAAAAATGGCCATAACAGCCCTTATACTTTTCATATATGTTTGTTATACCTAAAACAGGACCCTTTAACTTTAAGAAAAGTTACAATTTCAACCTATGGACTATATTATTTTTAAATTTGGTCCGAATATAATTTTAGAAAAATGAAAACTTTGTATAACGAGTACAAACTTATTTCCAACTTATTCTCCTAGCTTATTAGCTTATTTTATCCATATTGGGCCAGGTTGGGTTTTACTTGGACACGGTTTGGGCTTGTTGGGCTCAAAGGTTGGGCTTTAGGCCCGTTAACCTTTGCGTATGGAGTTTAAGGTGTACGAGAGTTGCATATAGAGTTGTGATGTGTTTTCAACGTTTTTAACTAGTGTTAACGTGTAAACTATGTGTCGTGATTATCTATAACAAACATATAATACGAGTTATGGTAAAATGGTGCATCTAACATGTATAACGTGTGATAAATCAAGTGTATACTAACGAGTTGGAAATGAAATGAGTATAGAATTACTTACAACACTCATCAAGAGTGGAGAAGAACAATGTGAAAGTGATTCGAGCTCTAACCCCGTGTTCTCCTTATAACGTTATCCAACCTATTGTTTTACCCAAGTTTCCTTAGCTTGCTTCCTATTCGACACCCTTTGCTCCTCCTTGAGACTCACGGTGGAAGATTTATGTGTATGTGAGAGTGAGTTTTTGTGAGTTTGCCTTGTGATAGTGTTGTGTGTGAGTAGTATGGGTAAATGAGTGTGTCTCGTGTGTTTATAAGGGAAAAATAAGTATGGTTCTTCTTATATTTTACTCCTTAGATTACCTAAACTTAGCAACATTAGACATGTGATTTGGTTTTGGTCTTCGGCGTGCTCCATGGCAGCCGAAATTATGGGAAGAAAGGGTGACATGTTGAGCTAGTTAGACAAAAGAAAACACAATATCCATTGTGTATAGAAGTCAAAGCATGGTCAATCTAGTTTAGGTTATTAAACAAATGGGTTAGGGTGGCTAAACTTGTGCTTTGTCTCCTCTTGTCCATTCTTACACGTTTGGTTTGGGATCCAAAGAAAAGTTTCTAGTCTTTAGTTTGGTTTGGTTCCTTTTCTACTCGATCGGTTATATAAACACAAGAAATGTGATATTTCAAATTTTGCATAACTTGGTAATTTAAGTGTGTTGGGTTGGATGTTTGACGAGGCCCAAGGAAGAAGTAAAAGAAGTTGGGCTTGTTGGTGGGTTCGTGTACAATAGCTAGGCCCAAGGTATATTAAGGGTGTGTGTGGGCTCGAGTTGGGACGAGGCCCAAAGACAAAAATAGTGTGGGCTTGGTTCGGTTACGAGGCCCAATAGTATGTTAGGTTGGGTCGTGAGGTGGTATAAGGTCCAGATAGTTCCGAAGCCCAATATGATTTTTAATATATTTTTATTATAATTTATTTTGTATTTTTACAAATTTTTACGTATCCGTTACGTATTTTAAGATTATCAGGATCGTGGGGAATTTCGTTCTGATCACAACGATATATTTATGAACGCTCAAACTGCTTTGATCATGCATATGCCAAATGATATGCAAACGTGATGTTTAGAAAATTTCATGATGATATAAATCGTCTGAGATACGATGGTTACGGCGTAACCAAATCACAGGGTTACACCGTAACTTGGACGAGGCTATAAATACAAGCGCTAATTCTGCATTTTCACATCATCTTCCCAACACACAACACCAAGGGACGAAAAAGGGCTTCCAGAGGGACGATATTCAGCAGCATACGGAGCATTTCCAAAGGAGAATTCACGCCATTAGCTACATAAGTTTTAGTATTTCGTATCAAACTTTAGTATTTAATTCAATGTCTTTCATTACAATTCTCTGCATTATTTCGTATGATCGGCTAAACATCTTTGGTGTTAACCTAGTTATGAAATTGTTATTACCATGATTTAGTTTTCTCGTTTTCGTATCGCTTTATGTGCATATTTTCTTTGCTTATTCGTGGACACCTTTGTTTCGGTAGTATTGATGTTTGGTAGTATCTAAGAAGCTATGAGAATTAACCAAAGTACCCTAGACGAATAGGTAGCGAGTAGTGGTAAGAATTGACTATAGGACTACCACTATCTTGCGTGCGAATTGACCAAAGGATCACCTTTCAAACGAAAATACTTAAGAAGTTAAGGGGAGACTTAAGTTTCGAGAGGCCGGGCCTCCATAGAATAAGTCTAGATTGTCGCTGGTACTTAATGACTCTACATAGGTTAACCCACGAACTCTTGTAATCGTATGGTTACGGAATAGGAACCTATGAAAAATAGGCTAGACGAATTTACCCAAAAAGTCTAGTGACATTTACCCCCACATGGAGCGATAGAAAACATGAATAGGAAAACTTAATTATGACGTAACAAGATTAGTAATTAGGCACATTTCTCTCTATTGATTGTTCACAACTCTTATTTGCTTTCATTTCATTTCGTTTATTTAGTTATTATTAATCAACTCAAAACCCCTTTTAAGTTGTGATATTAGAACTTAGATTAGATCTGCACTCATATCATAGCTCTTGGGTCGACCTCGGCTTTACCGACTACTACACTACACACGACCGGATACACTGTCCGTTGGTGCATTGGGTAGACCTTAGGTAGACGGGTTTATAAATATTAAACTCTTGTCAGAAATCCTGCATCTGTACGTGACTTGCTTTTTGAATTCTTGATCTTTCTTAATAATTGTTAGTCTCCATGTGTTCGAGTATTCTACCATTCATTAAAAACACTTTTAACACCTTCTCCATACCTAATTGGTGCATACTGTTGTTGCAATTGGCTAATTGGTGAAACCTTAACATTCTTGAGTAATGATGTTCTTACACATTTTATAAGAATGGCGTAGTTTGTCATACCTTTATTCCTGCTAAGACGATAAATATGTTTTCCAGTGGCAATATGAAAGTGTTTTCCCCCCATTTTTCTGATTAAATTCTTGAATCAGCCCATTTCATGTATATTTATACTTTAAAAGCTTGTAGGGATAGAAATGATGAATGCTTGGAAATTTTGTAACAAAGAAGCAACACGATATCTTAATATGAAATCAATAGAATGTCCACGAGGCAAAGGAGAAAAACAGTTGACTACTGACATAAAGAAACTGGCTCATGAGATAAAATCATATGAAATAGTTCTTCAAGGCTCTCGGATTTCTTCTTGTCATTAAAGATACAACTTGGTGTAAAATAATATGCTCTATGTCATATACATTTGTGTGTTTAAAGCTTAAGTTCTCTTATGTTTTTGATGCAGTTGCTCTTTGATTGCGAGTCGTTTAAGAATACCAAACCTTCTGAAGATTGTGTCGTTGATGGATGGGCGCTAAAGCTTAATCCATGAAGCCATGCCAAACTATAGTTTTAGTAACTTATATTGTCATGAATCTTTTATCAACTATAGTTTTTGATGCAGTGCGTTGTGCCATGCACCATATGTTATTTCGTGTGTGGCTGGTTGCTGCTATATATATTACTAGTTTGACAACTTTTTCTTACTGATATATATAACCTATTTGACACCTTATATGAACTTTTTTACATATAAAAAATTACCCATTTTGACCCGCCCATTTCCCTATTGATTGATACTGCCCACGTCTGCTTTGTGACAATCATAACCTACCAGGAACTCGCAACATTAAAAATCTCAAAGCAACAACCAACGTAGCCATATATGGTGAAACTGATTTTACAAACTTGGACACCGCTTCAAGAGCAACTTATGAAATCATACATCATATCGTGTTATGTTTCAGTTTATTACAACCTCGGTACTGATACTCGCTTAGTAGCTGCATACCTTGTTTGTCCTTTGTCTTCAGCCTGATAGATAACGACTCATCCAGGTCTGGAAACGAGACCACGCCAGGTCAGCAGCACCTTCATTTTCATCTGTCATACCCAAACGCTTTCTCCTCTCAGCACCTTCAGGCGAAGTGTTCATAAAAGCATGTGTCACGCCAGGGTACAAATGCACCTCGTATGGCTTCCCCGATGCCTTCAGTTTTTCCTCTAGACCTTTAGCAGCCTACAAAATAATCCCCAACACTCTAGTATTCTAAACATATGGATCTCATGTTACCTATATATAATATATATATTTCAAATATTTATAATATGCATCAAGAATAAGTCATGTGATTTACACTAACAGATATATCAACGGACATACAAAATGAAATATTCTAAATTTGAATATATATGTTAAGAAAATAGCATTTTGGGTATCTTGAACTCTTTTAAGTATATAAGATTACTCAAGAAAGATGCCTCTTTCACGCAAAAACCATTAACGTCTGATGACTTGGGTAATATAAAACGAACAGCCTAAAATAAAACGAGTCAAAAACATTTCCAATGCGTGCTTTGATGCATACTGCAGCATACCACCACCTAATTATTCTAAAACTAAAATAGATTATTAGTGCGTACAAAAAACAATAGATTGTTATTATTGTGATAATATGCTTTTGTGACCATATTATAATTTCATAGACAAATTATAAGAACTGGACGTGAAGTATACAAGGTCAACCTGACCCAACACGATACGACAGGTACTAAAATTCGCCACTTTATCCGAACCATTATAACCTGTTCCTAGCCCACCCATTTTTCCTCCTCTACTTCTAAGGAAAGTATGATGACAAAGGTCCTATATACAGAGATACATATTATGCACAAATTTTATGCCAGATCAACCTAACATGCCCCATTTAGTCTGATACCTAGCCCACCCATTTTGCCACCTCACTTCCAACTTCTAATACAAGTATTGTGACATATGTTAACATCTAGAGAGACTTAAAACTGCCCCCAAGGCCAATTTTGGTCGAATTATTTCATTAAATTATGCCATAAGCTCCTAATCCTAAATAATGAATTAAACAATCAATGACATCTGATATCTGAATACTGATTGATTGATTGAATTATGCCCTAATGCTAATTATTTGATTAATCACATTATAATCTAATGCTAAATGTACATACCGTGATATCTGAAAATCCAACAATGTTATCACGTTCTCCAAAATGAGCTTGTACAGGTACTTTGATATTAGCAGCATCCGCAAGCTCAGTCGGAGGAACTCCATAAAATGCAACAGCGGCATCAATCTCGGGCACCAAAACAGCACTTGCAATAGCAAGTGCACCACCCATGCAATACCCAGTTACACCGACCTACAATATCATCACATAAATATCAACTTAGCAACACGAAGAAAGTCAACCCCAGCATCCATTACAGAGATTAGTCAAAGTTAGACATAGAGCCTGATATATAGTGGAACACTAGGTCGAATTAGAAATATAGTACTCTTAAAAAAGGTGCTGGCCTTCTTCTCAACCATACAGGATATGATAACAATCCTAGCAACAACCATGAACAAGGCAAATTGCAAACCGTGTAAATACCATGTCTTTATTAGTTTTAACTTGTATCCTACAATAACTGCCGTGTGCGCGCAATTACTGATCTTAACACACAAGATCAGTACAGAATCATAGAAGAATCACCAAAACTGGAGACTGACCCAACTTAAAATCCATTCTTGTAATCATTTTTCACGGTTAACAGCATAAAATACCAATTTAGGCTCTCACTTGTCCAATTTTGGTCATTGAACTTCTTTTTGTAAATCTCGGTAATTAGTAGATGACCTTGTCTCATGTTTGGGTCATTTTGATGTGTATCAACTCTTATTTAAAGGGTTACAAAAAGACGAGAATAGGAAATAAAACAATCTTTTATAGACTTGGATAGACAAAAATGAAAGCACAGTGACAAAATGGGAGAGGTAAACAGGTACGTCAGTATTCCTTATTTTTACGCAACTAACCCTTTTTCTTTCTATATTTGGAGTAATTGTAATAAAATACAAGCTACATCATACGAGTCTATGCTGTTGAGGTTGATAGGCTTAAATTCCGAGAGGTATCAGTTAAAACAAATCAACTAAAATGCTTAATCTAGTATTGATGTTAGCATCTAGCCAAGGTATTTTCTCAAGAAAAACGGCTTGACGTCTGTGCCAATGCCGGTTGATTTAACAAAACATATCATATATTAAAACTAGAGTTGGTAGTGGCATCTAGTGAAGACAATGTATTTTAGAAACAATGTTATACCTTCTGTGAGCCATTGGCCTTGAGCCAGATAGCTGACGCTTGGATATCCTTTATAGCACCTGGCCAGTCAAGACCTTCCATCAAATGTTGTGCTTCTGCGGCATCAAGACCAACCTTTCCACGTTACAAACTGAAAATAACAAGGGGATAAGCACCAAATGAGCATATTTAAGTTTATGATCAGCGGCAATGTTCTTAAAGAAGGTAAATACTAAATAGATTACTCTGGAATAAGTGCTTTGTAGCCAGGTTCAAGTTTCAAAATTTTAATGGCATTGTTCTTGATCTCGAAATCAACTCCCCACCATTCTTGAAGAACGACAATTCCGGGAGCATCTTCTTTGCCAACCACATACATAACTTCAACGTGTAAAAGCATATACAAATAAGGCAGAATGAAAACATCTATTAGTTTAGACAATTGACAACTTCAACTATTCGTTCCACAACTCTTAAGGGGGGTGTTTGTCCTTAATGAAAATTGATAAGTTCATTTTATGGCTTATGACTTATGAGCTTATTAACTTCAATAAGCTATAAGCTCAAGTTGATAAGCTTTAAGCTTTTAAAAATGAGCTTATGGGCTTATCAAATTTTCAATAAGCTCATAAACACATCAAATAAGCAATGACAAACACTTGGTAACTGTAACTAAACAGTAACCACGTTTCACTATTGTTACTTCCATATAGATAACTCAAACTTTTGAGAAACATTATATGCTAAAGCAATAACTTTTATTAAAAAAGGCCAGCAAGGCGCACCAAAAGTAGAAAAACAGTGACGCGACGTCCTAATGGCAAAAATTTGGATGTGGCAATGTGGCGTCCCTTGTCTATTTTACACAAATGGGCATCCAGTCATCCACATCATCAATTATAATACGGCAGCATATGTAACCACATAGTACTTATTAACCTACACGTGGACGGTTAAGGGGGTGTTTGGCATTGGTTACTAAAACTACATATTGCATATTGATACAGCAAATAGGCAGTTTTACGGGTGATTGGGATAAATTCTCCAAACTACTTATCTGCTTAAGTAAAATAAGCTCTTTTTCCTCAAAATAACTAAAACCCTTTATTCAAAAACAACTTATTTCAAAAACCCAATAAGCAATCCTAATAAGCAACCCCAAAACACCCTCTAAACATCTAACAAAAAAAAATCAAGAAACTTGATTCAGAACTTTATTCTTCAATAACCCACCAAAAAGAATCAATTTTTTTCAAAAAATTAGAAGAAATACTTACAGTGTCATCTCTTTGAATCTGAATTTTTTGAACTCAGAAGTAGCCATGGATCGAATTTGATGATGAGCAAAAGAGGGTTTTAGAGTTTTGGTTATGTGAAATGATTTTGATTGAAGGGTTTTATTTAAGAAGAGTCTAGAGTGAAGATAGAGTAGTGCCATTTGTTTATTTTATCAGTTGACTTTTGGAATTTTTAACTAGGGACTTACCTACTACATATATATGTTTGAGTAAATTCATAGATGGTCCTATGGTTTCTAAAGTTTAACATCATCTTGAAACTTAAAAGTTGCGTGCCTCACTATCTACGAAACAAATAACAAGCCAGTCCTTGTGTTTGACCGCTTTATTCCTCATTAACTTGCCCACGTTTGCATGCTGCGTATTTTTGTACTTCTTTTCTTTTAGTAACCACATTTTTATATAAAAAATACAAAGACCTAGACCTACCCCATCCCTTTCTCTTTCACTTCACCATTTTCCCAGAAACCATCATTCCCGAGGAACATACTTCCTTTTCTGATAATCGATCCACCCTCCATCTTGGCCTAAAATCTAAGCTTTCATCTCCAATGATAAGAAAATAAAGTGTCTTGATTAAAGGGTTAAGTCAACAAATGAAAAGGATGAACTAAGAGTGTTCCATCACTTTCACCCTCCTCCTCAGTCGACACCTATTCCCAACAAGCCTCACGAGTCTACTTTGAAAGAAAGTAGTGGGAAAGAGATAATTGCTAAAGAGGATTTCGCTTGTCTCAAGACCCGAAAGTATGGTCAAACCCTCCCCTTTGATCCTTTTTATTGCCGCCGAGACCACGAGGATGATACACTCATTCGCATCAAACACTCTCAAAACTAGGTTTCAAGGTTAGGGTTTTCAAAAATTGGTTTGGGAGTTTTGAAATTGAAGGGTGCTTAGTCCGATTCCAACATCAATTAGTTCCGAAGTTGCGGATTGATTGGGTTTCGTTTGGGTCCTCCGTCCAATCGACATCACTCGCCTCCTTGTGTTAAGGTCTTTCAAATTCTTCCTACTTAGTGAAGTAATAATAACATTTGTTAATAAATTTGTAGAGTAATTAAATTTTTTGTGATATGAATATTGTCATGTTAATAATTTTGATTCGAATGTATTTCTGTGAATGAATCTGTGTGGTGTCGTGTGGCAGTCAAAAGAGAAAACCCAAGAAAACAACTAATAATCATAAAATTCAGATTTTGAACACTTCGGCATTGAAAAATTAGTATAATGATTTTCGGCTTAAGACTTAACATTCGCGACATGTACCTCAAGAAAGGCTTTGGTATCATGTACCTCAGGAAACCAAACCTTGTACATTCTTATTTGTCTCATGTCCAAGCTACATGATTCATGTTACTATTTGTGAATGTCAAAAAATTCAGGAAATAGAATCACACCTGTTTCTCTTGTTTTTCCAATAGGGTCGCATTTGGTGTTTTTCCAAGAGTGTGTGAATTTATATAAAAAATGTGGTTACTAAAAAGTTTATTAAAAAGGGAAAAGAGAAGTACAAAAATACCCCTGGTGTGCAAAGCACGTGGGGCAAGTTAACAGAGGAATAAACGGCGGTCAAATACAGGGACTGGCTTTGTTATTCGTTTCAGAGATAGGGAGCTTCCATGCAACTTTTAAGTTTTAGGGACTGTGGGTGAAACTTTGGGTAAACCACAGGGACCATCTATGTAATTTACTCTATATGTTTCTTTATCCTTTACTTTGGTTAAATGAATTTTCACAATTTTTTTATTTATTTATTTTTTATTTTATTTATTTATTATTATTTTTTTTAAGTTAATGTTGGAGAAATGCTACATTTATGATTACAAAGGGGTTTTTAAAAGCGAACCGGAGATCGAATCGGTTTTCCTTTAGGTTTTCGGTTCAATCGGTTACTTCGATCCGGTTATCAAAGGACTTATAATACAGTTATCATTACAATATGAACATTGATGTGACATAACATTTGACATTTGCGAGAGCTTCCTGTTAATGACAAAGTGACAGTGACATGCTTATTTACCCAATAAATAATTACACATCAATTTAATCATAATCAGGGTAGGCTCAAAGGTATAACTACTAAAGTCATCGTTTGGGGCCTCGAATTCTTAAGGCCTTAATTTTATTAGGCATCATTATGTATAAAATCATCACGATATTCTTTAAGCCTAAAAACTAGAGGTGGCAAAATGGGCGGGCCGGGTGGGCACGGGCTAAACGGGCACCAGGCTCGAACGGCACGGGCAAACAGCACGCAGCCAAACGGGCACATGTTATACAAATCGCTTAATAAAAGTGTAACCACCGGTAAATTTTCACTTGTATGATATTCTAACTAAAGAATACTTATCCATTTTTCACGGCTAATTTTTTTTAAACGTTATCAATTTATCTAATCACAACAACTAACTAATATGACGTAACTCACATTCTTAATAAATGTACATGCCAACACCAGAATGTCTTAATTTCATTCCTTATACGTCAAGTATAAAAGTTTTCAACTTTTATTTACCACTTTACGTTATTTCATAAATGAATGATTATTAAACATTCAAACTAAACGTTTTCTATCTATTGGAGTTTTCATATAACTATAATTTCACGTAACTAACCCATCAACACTAAAGTACAACATTTTATACTTAGAGTACAAGTCATTAAAGCACGGAACCTAGCTATACATTAAGTTCCATTACAAGCCCTAATATACAACTCTATGATTTTATGTGCATGATATATTTTCAAAATACTAATGTACAAGTCTTTCAAGCACATGTACAAGTCTTTAATGCATACAAGCTTAATACTTATATAAATCATATTATAAACCTCAATGTACCTATTTTTAAGCACAAGGTACAAACCTATAATGCACAATCCTTTAAATTTGATTTTCTTATAATTTACAAGTCTAAGGTACAACTCTCCAATGCTTGTGGTACATCTATCTTATGCATGTATATTAAATATGTCATTTACTTAAGCTAAACTAACCTTAACTTATTTCTAATTTAACTAAACTATAATTATGATATATAAGAACATAATTATGCCACATCAAGGCTACCTCATCATGTTCCCTAAGTTTTCAAAGCTAGTCAAATATTATGAGCATGCTTCTTGGTGTAAAATTTGGACACATGGCAATTTACTCTAAATCACCACATAAACCTTACAACTCTACAAGAACACATCACCATGTCCCATAACCTTCAACCCTTAGCAATCCAAGCCTATGTATACCTTTCTAAACCATTCGAACTAGGAGGCTAAAAACCAAACAAGTATATGTGTTATGTGCTATCTTCTAAACCATTTAAATTCCATGGTAACCTAAGTAGACATATCATCTTGTCCCATGTCCCTCTAACACATCTTTACAAATTCATTGAACATGAACTAGCCACATCATCATGTTTTTCTACCATTGGCCTATAAATACCAACTTCCTTCCATCCATTTCTTCTCATCCCAAACATTGTAAGCCTTTAACATACACTCACAATCTCACACTATGATCAACAAGCTTAGGAGAGAAGGAATGGAAGCTTGGTTCAAGCCTTGTTCTCATTTAGAAGTCACTTTGGCACTTCTTTTCCTAATCAAGTTCAACAAGTGAGTAAGTCTTTTAAACTCATTTCGATTTATTCAACACTTTTAATGTCAATTACTTATTGTTAAAATGATTTGTAAGTCTTTAAATTCATTTCAATCTCCTTAACACTCTTAATATAAAGTACATACAGTTAAAAAGGATTTTATAAGGAAAACGTAGCAATTTGAATCATCTAAAACGAGTACACGAGTCAAAAGATACGGTCTAACGAAGTTATCGAAAAGCTGTCAAAACTTTCTGTGGACAGAAGGGTCGGGC
Source organism: Chrysanthemum lavandulifolium (assembly GCA_022545495.1). Taxonomy (NCBI): domain Eukaryota; kingdom Viridiplantae; phylum Streptophyta; class Magnoliopsida; order Asterales; family Asteraceae; genus Chrysanthemum; species Chrysanthemum lavandulifolium. Next base: position 51,574,026 of record CM040239.1, read on the forward strand.
ACGCAATTCGAGGCACTTCTGGTCCGTTTCATCAAAAAGTTAAAGCACGAAAGTTGTCCGGAACGACGTTTTCTTCAAAAACTCAGGAGCACGGGTCCAGAAAACGCATAACGAAGTCATAATTTAATAAAAATCTCAACAGCTGTATTGATTTTATAAAAACCAAACCCCCTACTTGCGCCCCATTTATTTGCGTCATGTTAAAGGTATTAGGGCCAATCAAAGTACCTTTGTGAAGACCACCTAGGACACTCTAAAATGCCCCTTTAACCCGGTTGAAAAGCCTAGTCGTCATGCATAAAAACGGCACACCATTAGAGCCATAAGTCTTAAAAACCAAAAGTACTTTACAACAGGTCTTTTGGACAAACTTAGGATTTTTGATAAATTCGAATTTGAATCATCTTAGAACACTTAAAAATGAGTTAAAAATATATCACAAGGTTGTATGCAAAAGATATAAAGTTTTATGGTTTGAAAACAAGATTTTCAATTTGTCAAAACTAGCCTAAGTAGCCCTTTTCGACAATTAATATCTTTCTAATTGAAAGGTTGTAAAGTGTGAGAGTTACACCATTTTAAAGAGCCCTCTGCAAGGATTTTAAAACCCCAATAACGTCTTTAAAAACTCTTATAGTCTCTTTTATAATCAACCAAAGAGAAGGTGACTCGCGGAGATTTTCATAAAAAGGCCTTGCATGCACTTTTCAAAATTTGAGTTGTAAGAGTTATAGAATGTTAGATAATGACTTAAAGAGTTAATTAACATATTACAAGGTCCCTAGGTGACCCGTAAAGTTAATGGGTTAAAAGGAAATTTTGTAAAATGCGTCGCAGGCAGTGGCCATGTTCATGGACTTGTATCTTCTAACCAAAGATGACTAGGATATGAGACCTATACCATTTAGAAGAGATTACGACAAAGTGTTGAAAGGGTCGAATGCATTGTAAAAACACTAGTTTGCCTCGTGTAAAATATGCCCTCGTTTGGCCCTGTTATCGCCCAAACCGACAAAAGGCACCTAAACCCCCTACTTTAGAAAATCATTGCGACCAAACCGTAAGAGCGTAAGATCTCTAGTTTGAACCATTAGAAAGAACACCGGACAAACTCCTGAAGGGATCAAGAACGTAGTAAAAATCTTTTAAGGCCTCACTTATATTTACCCGCACTTTTGTCAATTTAGGCCTAAAACAAGTGAATTTTTCTTATAAAACTACGAGTATAAAAATTGTAATTTTTGAAAGATAAAGTTTTCTTGGACTAAAAATGTAATTTCTTCGAAGTTAATTATACAAGGGCTGATTTTGTCAATAACCCATAGTTGAGGGTTTAAAGTGTCATTTTTGAAAGTGCAAGGGTAAAAAATGTAAATATTTAAAATTGTAAATTATAACATTTTGGAAACATAAAATATTTAACAACTTGGGTTTCAATAAAATTTATTATCCATCATCCGAGCCATAAAAGTAAGAACGATAAGTATTGCTAATTTTTTAATAGACTTCATGTTACCTAACTATCGATAAAGCATCGTTATCACATAAACTTGAACTCGAATACTAAAAACATGACATACTAACTCGGTCACGAGTCGGAGCGGTTTATTCACATTACTTAATTTGTTTTCCATCCGGACCATCAGAACATCGAGGTGAGTCATAGCCCTCTTTTCCTTATTTTGAGCGTTTGGGGAGATACATGCTCAAATATTTCTTTATATTTTTACATTTATTTTAAACTCTTATGAATTACCGTGAGTTTGTAGCCCGTTTTATACTTGTTTATTAATGCTTTGGGAGATACATGCTCAACTAATTGCTTTCACTTTTATAAGTACTCTAAAACTTTTATATATTCTTTGTAAGTTCATGGCCCTACCTTTACTTGTTTTTAAACTGTTTGGGGAGATACATGTTTAACTACTCATTTTTACAAGTACTCTAAAGCTTTTACATACTACTATGAGTTCATAATCACACTTTATACATTTTGCTATAAACCCGAACACAAGTACTATCTCAGTCACGATCCCGATTGTTATTGCCTAAGTTATACACTATTGCCACTAAAAGTCCCTCTATCATGAGCCATTAATCATTTCAGTGAAAGCGAATATAGTGAATATATCTATCGGTTGGACGCCCACTTGTATTCTTGGATAAGTAGCCAAGTGCACTTTATTTGAGAACCCCATAGGAAGTTGGCAAACTCCTACCCGAGGGCCTTGTTACTTACATCATCTATATGATGATAGTAACTTACATCATTAGTTCATTACTATGATGTCGTACTGTTAAGGTTTGCGTATCATGAGACTTAAGGCAATATATAATATGTTGCAATGATACAAATGCTGCAACTACTGAATTTATGGGTGCAACAACGTGGCCCAACCTTGAAACTTGTGTTCAACTGATTTGCATACAAACTCTATGGATTCACTCAACTTTTGGCCCGGTTAGGGCAAACAAATGACTATGGGTGCATAACAACGTAGTCCACTACTTATTTCATCGATATTCGTATTTATTACAATAATCAAACTATTGAACTCAACTGTTTTATCTATAAACTCTATGAACTCACCAACCTTTGTGTTGACACTTTTTAGCATGTTTATCTCAGGTTCATAATTTACGAGGATGGTACGGAAGGAACGGATACTCAAGAAGGCTATATTATCATTCGAAACGTATTTAATAAACCAAAACCACCGGGACCTCATTTTGTAAACTCGATATTTATATAAATCGAATGATAAATCTTTTAAAACGACTCAATTAGGGTTCGTTTTCTATTGATATAACTCATTGTGCCATGAAGTAACACCCGGCTTGAATTCATTGCGTATCACAAAATTGAGGTGTTACAAAAGACCTAAAGCGACGAAATAAATTCCTTAAACGTAATATCTTATTTATATTAAAAAACTTAAATATATTATACAAAAAAATATTTTTTAAAACGATCTACAATTGAGAAAAAACAATGTGCCCGTTAGTGCCCATTTAAGTTTTCAATGAGCTATATGTGCCCATTTCAAAAAAAAGAGGGGGCTAAATGTGCCTAAATCTTTTAAAAATGTGTCCATTTAGCCCATCTTTTTTGTTTTTGGCCACATTTTGCCACCTCTACTAAAAACTATTAGTTTAGAGTTAATTACATAAATGGTCCTTGTGGTTAGGCAAAAATTGCATGTTTGGTCCTAAAACGCAATTAATTAAACCAACGGTCCATGTGGTTGTCCAAATTGAGTTGACCGGTCCTTTGACCGATTTTCCATCCAATTGAAAGTTAACGTCATGGGCAATTTTGTCACTTCACATACAGTATACCACAAGGACCATATTTGCAACACCCCTTTTTTTGTTCCCCTTTTGTAACCTAATTTTGATACAACGACTACCATTCCGTACGACACAACACACGGAAAGGGGTTGGTCCTATGGGAAATTTCAAAGAAGTAGAGGTGGATATGGATAATGAAACAGAAGAAGAGAGAGTGACACAAGGGGTAGTGATCCAGAGGATTTGGATTATAATCCAAAGCATGATGTAGTGTTTGATGATGATGAGCATATACTTGAAGATGCTCCTGTAAGTATGAATCATTTGAATGACAATCCAGACCCTAACACATGATGAAGTGGTTGATGATGATGAGCATATACTTGAAGATTTTGAGGTTCATGAACATGATCTAGATGTCACTGATTTTCACTCATTTGGAAGTGGCTTACATGATGGAATTGCAAGTGATAAAATGACAGTCAATTTCAAGGAGCATTATTCAATGCTTAGAGAACATGCCCAAGAGTTGATTAATTAAAATCCATACATAACTGTTAGGATTGATGTACAACAAGAACCAAATCCAGATCTCCAACAAGAACTTTTAGAAGGGTGTATGTGTGTTTGGGGGCTCTTAAACACAGTTTCAAAGCTTGTGGCAGAGAAATCTTAGGATTGGATGGATGCTTAATGTCAGGTCCTTTTTCCATGTCAAATACTAATAGCAGTTGGGGTTGATGCAAACCATGGTATTTATCCGATAGCATATGCTGTAGTTGAAGCAGAAAATAAGGCATCTTGGTGTTGGTTTTTAAAATTACTTGGAGAAGATCTTGATATAGAAACCAACTTCAATTTCACTTTCATTTTTTATATGCAAAAGGTACACATTTTATTGTATAATTTGTCATGTGTTTATGTAAAGTGAGAACATGTACAGTTTTAATCTCATCCTTAACCTTAATTGTCCACAAGGACTTATACAAGCCACTACAAGTGTGTTTCCAATTGCTGAACACAAGTTTTGTGTTAAGCATATTCATGAGAATATGATGTCACAGTTTAACGGAGGTGTTAACAAGGACATGCTTTGGAATGTAGCTATAGCTACTATTGTTGTTGAATTCAACAAAAAGATAGCTCATCTCAAGTCATAAAATTCTGCTACTTATGATAATGGACCAAATCATATTTTTTAGGTAATTAACTAACTTACATTGGACAAAACCATACTAATAATTGGTCATATATTTATATATTGTGTGATTTGTTTAACAGGAAGAGCCAAATGTGATCTACTCTTACACATCATATGTGAGGTGTTCAATAGGCAGTTAGTTGATGGTAGAGATAAACCTATCATTACTTGCCTGGAATATATCAGAGAGTACTTGATGAAGAGGATTTTAGTAGTTCAGAAAGTGATAGAAAAGACTGTTGGACCACTTACTCCTACTGTGACAGCCATTTTGATGCTACCAAAAAAGAAGCTACTGACTAAATTGTTGATTGGAATGGAGGTTCTTTATATCAAGTAATTGGGCCTTATAGGGAGCAGTGTGTTGTTAAGATATATAGAATGAAGTGTTCTTGTAGAAAGTGGGAGATGACTAGAATACCATGTAAACATATTGTGGCTGCAATAAACAACATGACTGAGAATTGAATGGGAGTTGGTATACCTGAACAGTGGGTTCATGCTTCTTACATACTTGAAACACGGGCACATGTATACTCATTCAAGATCAACCCATGTAATTACAGAGAGATGTGGCCATTAGTTGAGTCTAAAACAGTCATAATACCACTTATTCACAAACCCTAAGTTGGTAGGCCACCAAAGAAGAGGAAGAAGTCGGTTGATTAGCTTGCAAGTCAAAATTGTTCAGTTATTATGCATTTACTTTTGAACAATATGAATTATGTTAAGTTTCATGTATTTGGATTATAAGTATTTTGGATTATAAGTATTAACTCTAGTTTCATGTATTTTGGTAAATGTGATGTGTCTATGTTTATTTAATCATGTTATGTTTGCTGAGTATGACCTTCTAAAGTCAACTGTCATGTAGTGTATGTTTCCTGAGTATATACAAACCACCCCTTTATCCAATGCAAATAGTAAATGGGATGAGTTGACTGAAAACTGCAAATGCGCATGGATACAGTCATATCCAAACACCCATTTAGCATTTGCAGTCAACTCATGCAGTCTGCAAATCATATCCAAAACACCCCCTTTATCCAATGCAGTCAACTCATGTCATGAGCATTTTCAGTTTGACTTCAGAAAGTCAAACTGCAAATGCTAGATGGCATGAGTCAAATTAAAAATGCAAATATAGTCAAAGTTTCCAATGCAAGTTATTAATGGGATGAGTTGACTGCAAACTACAACTGCTTATGGATACAGTTATATCTAAACACCCATTTACCAATTGCAGTCAACTCATGCAGTCTACAAATCATATCCAAAACACCCCTTTTATCCAATCCAGTCAACTCGTGTCATGAGCATTTGTGTTTGACTTTAGAAAGTCAAACTTCAAATGCTAAATGGGAGTTTTGAATGGAAATGCAGTCTGCAAATACTCAAACTACAAACTGTAATATTGCTACAAACATAAGTCAAATGATTTAATATCAATGTTATAAAATAGCACGAGGCTTGGCGTGGCAGCATGACCAAGCATCACGCCTTAGCGGGTAAGGCTAAGCTTTTACGTGTTTAAGGCGACACAAAATATGAAAATGTTTATATATTTATACCATATTTCATATATATTGAGTTTAGAGAAAATGTTGTACATAATGAATAGTGTTAACAAACTATCCTTACATGTAATATTCTTCACTAAAAATAAAAATAATGAATAGTGTTAACAAACTATCCTTACATGGAAATGCAGTCTGCAAATACTCAAACGATTGTTATGTTTATTGCGTGAGTTATAGCTTTAGGATAATAGAGTATTCGGAGGTGATACTACGGTATTTGGCGATCCCGGATAGTCTAGAGGAGAGTTACAATTCATAGAACTAGGGAATTAGGCACCCCCTATGACTAACACGGAATACAACACGCTAATTAGAATGAGGATGTGACAATTCAACCCACCAATAAGAGATAACTATGGAGTAAGAAAATCTAAGCAAACACGCTTTTAATTATCATAAGAAACACAATCAATCAATCCATAGCTATTTCCCATTTCATTAGTTAATTAGTTTTAATTCTAATTGTTAAGTAGTATAATTGGTAGAATTACCACCCTCCACTCCTAAACCCCGAGATTTTTATTTGTTTTCCAAAAAAATATAAAAAGCTAAAAAGAATCACCCTCAACCTCACCTTCTCGTTATACATCTTTACTAGCATCTCTATTCCCTAGAGAACATCAACCCCGGCTTACCAATACTACACTCGCAACGATTAGGTACACCGCCCTAGTGGGTTGTAAAGCTTGCTCAGAAAAGGAAGTCTTCGACCACAACACAGACATCGGTCCGTTTTCATACATATTCGTCCGTTTTCTAATCGTTTTTATACGTTTAGTCCATTTTAAATATTTTGGCCGTTTTAGATGTTTCATATGTTATATTCAGAATTTATCACAAGTAATATTCAGTGATATTCAGAATATCACATGTGATATTCAGAATATCACAAGTGATATTCTGAATATCACAAGTGATATTCTGTGATATCACAAGTGATATTCTATTCTAAATATCACAAGTGATTTTCAACTAATGTTTTGTAACATGAAATCACAAGTGATATTCAGAATATCACAAAGTGATATCTATAAAATTACAAGTGATACGCATAATATCACAAAGTGATATTCAGAATATCACAAAGTGATATTCATAAAATCACAAAGTGATATTCATAAAATCACAAAGTGATATTCATAATATAACCAAGTGATTTTCAGAAAATCACAAAGTGATATTCAGAAAATCACCAAGTGATATTCTGAATATTACAAAGTGATATTCTGAATATCACAAAGTGATATTCAGAAAAGCACAACTGATATTCTGAATATCACAAAATATCACTTGTGATAGTCACTAACATATGAAAACGGACGAAAACGTAAGAAAACGAACCAAAACGTAAGAAAACGGACGAATACGTATGAAAGCGTAAAAACACGTCTGAAAACTGACGAAAATGTATGAAAAATGGACAAAAATGAAAGAAAACTGGTGAAAACGGACGAAACGTATGAAAGCAAAAAGAACAAGAATTGAAAAAAAACGTGAATAACGTAATTTTTTAAAAAAAGTTAATTTAAAAAAAAAAAAAAAAAAAAAAAAAATCGTTAATTTAAAAAAAATGTGATTTTTTCTTTAAAAAGACAAAAAAAAATATAAATAAAAAGAAAGACAAAAAGATAAGAAAAAAACATGGACTTAGATTTATATATTAAATCTTAGGTTAATCCCTACCATTAAATCAAATTAGATGAATGATGAGGATTTGTTCTCGTAGCGTGAATTTGTGGGTAAGCAAAATAAAGTGACTCTCGGTTACCATAATACTCTGTAATATTTAGTTTGAAGTTACCTAAATTAGTTTATTATATTGGCAAGAGATGAGATCAATATATATCTCATATTTGCCATATATCCAATGAACCAATCTTATTCATTTATTTTTTTAAATTAATAAAAATTATTTTCATTTTTTTTCTTTTTTAAACAAACATATCTTGCAAACGGTAAATCTTCAAGCTACGAAAAATACACCATCGCGACGGGAATTAAATAATCTTTCTATAGATATGCACTTATATATACTTTCGACGAACTTTTTTCCAAATTTCCGACGAGAAAAATCACATGTGATTTCTAAAAACCACATGTGATTTCTAAAAACCACATGTGATTTCTAAAAACCACATGTGATTTTTTTATGCGGAAATTTTGAAAAACAATTTTTTTGCGTAATGATTAACGGTTTGCGAGATATTTAATTTAAAAAAAAAGATGAAAGTTTATTTTTTTATTTTTATCAAAAAATGAATGAATATGATTGGTTCATTAGATATATGACGAATATGGAATCTATATTGATATTTTATCATACTAGGCGAGTACCCGCGCCTGGCGGCAGCGGTTCCTAGCGACTGACAATTAACGATATGCGATATTGTGGCAAGTGTTTCGTTTAACATTCAAAATAGAACGTGAAAAGATCAAAATGTAATTGTAAACGTTTGTAACATGCGATAATTCAACTCTAACAATTGGTACGTATTGAGATAATTCAAAATCGAATACATACTTATTGAGATAATTCAATTGGTACGTATATAAGAAAAACCAACCTCAAACTCATCAACATTCCTTTGATATGTCATTTTCATTTTTCTTCACGACTTTAATACACCGGGTTTGCTTATACAATGGTTGTTTATATAGCCAAGAAGGTGAAAACATTATTACCATATATATACTTCTAGAATTTTGAACATTCTCCTTTATTAATTTCCTTACAAAAAGGTGAAAACATTTATTCAAATATTTCACTTCATACCCAGAATTTATTCACATTTCTGTAAGTCAATTTGTAAGTTAGCAAACGTATGTAGTCAAAATTTCTAAGTAACCAAAGATAAGTTTTCCACTTTTTCACATATTGACTTTTCCACATTTCAATGTTGACCATTTTTGTATTTTATGTAGTAAAGATAAAGATTGGCAATTGACAACCACCAAATTCTCTAATAAACCCATTTGCAATTTGAAAAAAAAGGTTTATTATATATGTCTTGATAGGATAAACTTATAAAAAATAAAACAAGAAGTTACCTAAAAATTACAGTAATAAAGAAAACTATACACGTGAAAAATAAGAGTCTTGAGGATATATCTTATAAAAATGAAACAATAAGTTTATGCAAAAATGCTTTTGTGCTCATCCAAACAAGAGCACAAACAAATTTCATTACGAAATCAAGATAGAAAATTACTCAAACCAATGTGAAATTTGACTTTTCATTATTTGAGAACCGACATCTACAAACAAAATACAACTCCATCTAACAAGACGATCTTCGATCGAGTATATAATCGCCGTTTATAAATTGACTACCTCTGCTTCCAGCGCCCTTCAAAATGTTGTCTTTATCTAGCCCAGTCGTTGACTCATTTCCCATGTGAAGAATAGAACCATCATTCGCTGACTCATAAGTCTTGAACCGACTTCTATCTTTACACACATGAGCTCAGAGCACAAGAGTCAACCCACCACGCAATATCATCATCTTTTCAAATGAGTTGGAAGAACCACCACTCCGAACCATTAGTGCTCGATCCATTGGCTTTACCACCAACTTTAACACCCTTGCAGGTCCCTTTTAACGTGACCGCTTTGCCACATTTCAACAAGTAGGTGTTGCCTTCTTGTTTGGATGCTGCCTGTTATCATGATATTTCGTTTGCCTTTGTTGTCATTGTACCGTGGAGTTGTTATGCTCCACCATATTGACAACAGATGCACCAAGAAGATTGTCGCTCTTTGGCTTGTCATTATCACCGCACCTGAGAGATTCCTCAATGTGCGGATGGTATGACTCAACAAGAGTTAACTCCTCCTTCATATGTTTCAAGGTATGCTTGAAATCTTTCCAAGAAGGAGGGTTTGTCAATGACACAAAAGACTTTAATAGCCTCATCCATGTTCATATTGTGTTGTGTAAACCTTCCAAGTATTCCAAGAAGTTCATTGTATCGCTCCATAACTGGTCTTGAATCGGTCATTTTGTAATTTGTGAAATTACTAACAAGGAACTTCTTACTTGATGCATCCTCGACCATATATTTGGCATCCAAGGAATCCACGTTCTTTGGAAGATTCAATGTTCGATAAATATCAAACAGAGCATCGGACATACCATCGAGAATAAGACCTCGCATATGTAGTCATCATTCTCCCATTTGCTCCTCCTCCCGATCCGCTCCACGGTTGCATCATCCCCATCATCGTGAATAGGTGTAGTCGGACATACACCACACTCATGCTTGACAATGAAGAAGTGCATCTTCTTCCGCCACCTCCTAAAGTCCACCCTTCAAACTTATCAAGCTTGGCAAAGTTTGAAGCCATATGTTTCATTGGCAGACGATGCACCATTGATTATCACAAAATAGTTTACTTTGATTGTTGGCGTGTAACTCCCGAGCGAGGTTAGATAATCAATGTCGTGAGAAACCCGTAACAAGTCGTGAAACAAATACCACTGGGTGGTTACGGATATCACTTGGAATCGTGTGATCACTTTCCAAAGTAAACTATTCGACCCTAATGCCCGGGTTACGAATATCTACTTGGGATAAGACCAAATGTAGTTATAGAATTAAGCACAATTCAATAACCCTTGCGCTTATAAGTGTTAATCGTTTTTTGTGTGTATCCTTCATGCATAATCAGATATCCTATTTATAGGAAGTTACTCTGAGCTATTTCAATGGAATTATGAGTATTAATCGGCCAATTAATAGCCTCATAATTATCCCCATAATAGCCGTTAGTGGTTACATGACCAATTAAACGTGGTCATAATGCGATTTATAATCGCCACTTGAATAGGTCAAAGCCCGTTACAAGCGGTACTTTCATCAAGACTTTCATAGCACTATCGGTGGTTACCTCGCTTCAAAGAAACATGTTGATCCCAGTTGAGCAAACGATCTAATATAGAATCGACTTGAACAAAGAACTTATTAAGTATTACGCGAATTTAACACTTAATCTTAAGAAGAAGAACGATGAACATTCAACACCTCAATATTATTGATAATACGAATACTCTTACGATGATTAGGGTTTTGCAACCTTGAAGTGTATCGACCTTAGATATAAAACTTACGTATATCTAACCTAACCTAGGATCTCCTTTTATAGACTAAGGAGTCCTATACAATATACAATACGTAACCTACAAGATAAATATCTTTTCCATATTAATCTAATACAATAAACTAAACCGACTATACAAGACTAGCAGCAGTTACATATCATCTTCCGTGGTTAAACTCTTCTACTAGCCGCGGTTTGTCTTCATCCGTGGTTACATCCCATCGTCCGTGGTTACATCCAATCGTCCGTGGTTCCAGATTACTTAGAGTAATTCTTGATCCAAGGAACCTAAACCCAACAATCCTCCCTAAACTTGATACATTCCAATGAATTCTCAAGTTTTCTTTAAGCTCAAAACATCTCGAATTAGAGGATGTAGCCAAACACTTACAAGCCTTAAGAATGTTCTCATACTTGAAAGAACAATTTGTAAGCTTGACCTTCATAGGGTACTAACATCTTGATACAACCAGCTTCAACATCGAGCAATAATTCTGGATGCTTATTCAATTGAGGATAATCACCTTCTACAAGCATATGAATAATCTTTCCGAAATGCTTAAAACATGAACTCCACAAGTTTGATATAAAACCATCCAAGAACTTGACCTTCGTAGAGTCCTTGCCATTCGTGTTCATCATGAGTAGGTTCAAATAGAATCTTCAAATAATGATAAACCAGATCTCTCATGATAATCATTTGGATGTACTTCACCAAACTTGTTCTTGTAAAGTATCCAAAATTCATCAAATCATCTCTATCAAAATATTGAAGCATTTGTGAAAATTTATTATACTCGAAACTTCATTGTTGAGTCTTTGAATTTTCCAAACTCCTTCACTTCAATTATAGCTTAAACTCATAAGAAATAATTTGATTTTCATCTTCAACATCTTTCAATCTTTTAGAATCGATGTCTCTGAACCTCGATTTTCTCTTTCTTTACTTTGAATCCATTCATCATCCTTTTAATCCACTCTTCCTCCTTTTAGAATTCATTGGAGTAAAATCATCATGATTAATTCTCATACATCTCTCATAAATCTCAAAAATTCTTTCAAATGAACACCTACTAAGATTATCGAAACATATATGCCCGAATTCTTAATAATCTTCATCAAGACATTCCTCATCCCGAGCAATAGTAGGAGGTTTCTTCTTACAACTTGCTTCTTTTCTTTCTCGACCTTCCTTGCCAATATACCCAAAAGTCTAGCTTTTCCTCATCATCAAACAAAGCCCATTCTTGTGCAAGATACTCATCACTTATTAATTCGAAGCTTCAAGATAGTTTTGTGATTCATACCATGTAGCTAACCATCTCGACTAGCTTCCTCTTCATCTTGCTTTCTTTTCACTAAAGTCGCTTGATCCTCAGCTACAATATTTTTAGCATACTCTTCATCATAAGCTTCTTGTTCTCGCTTTATTTTTAAACTTGAAAGACTACCTCTTACCTTTCCCAACATCGATTGAACCACTTTCTTCTTCAAAGGTTCACCAATAACCAAACTTTTAACTCGGGTTTGATTGCGAGATGTTGAAGAGATAAAACAGGTGTAATGATAGGTGTAGAAATAGATGATGTTTTGCTCAGATTAATCAATGTACTTGCACTTCTTTCTCAACTTCTTTATGCTTGGGTGATAATACGAGAGAGTTGTGACAACAGTGGAAGTGGTTATGATAGCGATGGGTATGATTTGATAGGAACAATAGCCAAGCCCTAAACTGCATCGGTGGTTACAAGAGTACTAACCATGGTTTTAGCTATACTATCGGTGGTTGTGTTCGCACTACTTCAACATTCTTCAATTTTTCAAGAACAACCTCATTCCCATCTTTATCATAAACCAAAAAATCTTGATCTCCACTATCAACATCTTCTTCCATAGGTACATCAACAGATACATCACCAGCCTCCCCTGAATTCATGCCTTCACTCCTCCCCTGTTTGGATACATCTTCCACATTCAGAGCCGGAGAAGAGTCCGCCTTCTTTGTCTTTCTGCGCATAGCTTTCAAAACAGCAACCCCAGGTCTCTTTACTTTCTCCAAAACTAACACCCTGTGCTTCAATCTCCTAATATCATTTCCTTGAAACACAGTTAACTCTTGTAGACCTGAAATGGTATCCTCCATTTTAGCACACTTAGCCATCAATTCATTTAAGCGTTCAAGAATATCCTCCCACTTCGACTGTGTGAACCGGGTCCGAGAGGTGGTTCATTGGAGAAGTCATCATGTACAAACTCAAACCCGTCAATTGGGTTTCATGTTGCAATCTATCCTCATCACTTGAGCTGTGTGAACTGCCCGAGAGGTGAATCCTTGGATATAGTAAACATAGCATCGGACTGGCATGATCATCTATGCACCCTAAGCGCCCGGTTGGCTAGGGATTCCTCCACCGTATTAAGTTCCAAAGAACTCTCCACATTAGGAGTTGCCAATGGTTGGGTCTTATTTATGTTTCCACTATCCCGACCAAAGATCAAAGGTGAATCGATGGAAGCCCTTCCAATCATGTCACCTCCACTCCATGTGACGACCTCATTAACAATACCACTAACACTAGCCCCGAGGAAGCTTAGTGCCTGTGTTCTCCTAGTCCATGATGCAAGACCTTCATCAAACTCGATGAATCAAGTGGTAAAGTAATCATGTGAGAAATAAAGAAACATCTCTAATTATTACATTGGGGAATAAAGGAACATCTCTTGGTTGATTCCTCATATGCTAAAAACCTTAGGAAGCATATGATGTACTTCATACTCTAGTATGTTCAATGTGTTCCTCTATTTGATGTTCCACAATCAGGTTGAACAAACCTAGGATACAAATAGTATTTACCCTTCTTCCTAATGTTTTGTACTAACCCTCATATATCATCCTAGACCAGCTTAAACTTCCTTCCATCGAAAAACAAATAATAGCGAGTAGCAATTTTTGAAGGAAAGTCATTAAAACACATGGTCTTGTTACTCGAGACACATCAACAAAGTGTGGATAAAAAACTTCCATTGTTGTGAAAACAAACTCTTAAAAATTGTACCTTTTCACCTCTGTGTATAACCTAATCTCTCTAAACCAAAGAACAATCTCAACATCCGAAAGATTATCAACACCATCAAGATCATCAAGCTTTAAAACTTCTAATGATCTCCTCGATGCCAAAATAGATTCTCATCCACAACAGTACTAAACACCTCCAAGCCATCAACCTCTTCAAGTTTAGCATTCCTCCAGAACTGATGTATGTAGGCTTTGAGAATGGTAGGTCCAACTGTTAAAGCATAGTGAATGGGACTGTGAACTAGGAAATCAATCATTTGATGAAACCCTTCAGATCGAGCATCCTTAGTGAGAACTGCAACTAGGTTATGTGAAGTGGAATACTTTTCAGCCATTGTGATGAATGTGACATATGATGTGGGTTTTGTGAATTTTGCAAAGAAAGTGATTAGGGTTAAGGTTGAGCGCCAATTGGAAGTGATTTGAGAATCACTTTTGTATCCGTTATTGCTTAATATCGTTCCTTTTCACTTTTTAGGTCTCGTGAAGGCAAAATGCTGGAATGGCACTTATTTGGACGAAAAGGCGCGAATATATGAAGAAAATGGCCAAAGTCAAAATCGAGACACTCACGCTGTCTTTCAATGTAGAAAACGACGCACCAAAAGATTTAGCGACGCCGTCCTGTAATTATTGTGACGGGACGAACCCAAAACTCGATTTTCAAGAGACGGCGTCTAGTGGTGAAAGAGTAGGCCGTCGCTACTCGACGGCCTAGATGCAATCCGCACGACGCCGAAGTCAAGAGGACGGCGCCACGGACATAAGGTGACGCCGTCGCAAAGTTAACGTGGCCAAGACGAAACCCACTAATGGCGGCGTCTGACGGCGTCACTAAACATAAGGTACGCATAGGTGACGCCGTCGCAATTGTAATCTTATATATAGAATCCAATTTTTCGGTCTTTGTGTGAGAGTCTTTGGGTAAAACCTAAAACCGAACCTAAGGTGTCTTGTACAAGATTTTAGGTTTTTAACCCTATCTTACACCAAGATAAGTCTTTACTTCATTAATTCAATTATGTCTTTGATTATTTGTGTGTATGCTGCATGTTCTCCATGTCCGCTAATTTATTTGTGTGTTTGCTTAGGAAGTATGAAACTTAATTATTAAATATTGTTTGGTTGTTTCTTATCTTAGTTGATTAATGATCTAGTAGTGCGATAGATCATTCGTTGTGCACTTAATGCTTGATTCATCTTTGTGAACCCTAGAGTATAATCACCGAGTAATTGTAGTCTAAACCATCCAAGAGCGCCTTAGAGTAGGAGTCTATAATCTCTAGTGGGTTTGTAGACAAGACCCTTTGGTAAGTTCAAGAGTTGGGAGAAACGCATACCCTACAACTTTAGAAACACAACGCAACTAGGACTAAGACGTGACACTCAACCATCAATAGGAGATAATTAAGGAGTAATACAAACTAAGTAAACACATCTTTAAACTATCATACGAGCACACATTAATTAGACATAGACTCCCACAACCTTAGTTTAGATAATTAGATAATAGTAAAGTAATCGGTAGAAATACCAACCCCCAAATCCAATACCGAGATTCGTACCTTTCCATTTTCATAAAATATAAAAGATAAAAATAATCTTCCTCAACCTTAACCTTAGCGTAGTAACTCCCTACTAGCATTCCTATTCCCCTAGAGAACGATATCAATACCCGTGGCTTACCCTAATTACTACACTACAACGATTAGGTTCATTTGCCTAGGTGTTATAAAACTTGCTCAAGAAAAGGAAGTTCCTTTGACCCCGAACGACGCGTGTAGCGCTATCAAGTTTTTGGCGCACGCTGGGAATAGAATAGCTAGTCATGAGTCCACCTCGCTTAGGTTTCTTTGCTTGATTCCTATCAAGTAAACTTTTTCTCATTTTTAGATTTCTCTTAGTCTATCCCCTTCTTGACCCCCTGCTCAGAAAACCATCATTAACCATGATCCGTATTTTCATCGAAGATTCTTTATTTTACCCGCTCCCAATCCCGAGATTGAGAACGCAATCCCACAAAACCCTTCACCCACTCACCATTTTGGTAATCACCTAGAGCATAATGAGATAAATTGGCAACAACAAAGTCCTTTCTATTACTCGATTCGATGAGGAATTTGATTATGATGAAGCACTTGATAGCGGGAGGTCATTAATGAAGAAGTTAGTTCAAAATTAAGGAAGACCCATCCCAATGTTTTGACCCTAGGTGTAGGATTGAGAAAGATGGCCCCTTTAATATGCAATTCCCTTGCAAAATAGGACTAGAAGGGTTCGATGCTTATTTGAATTCATTCTTACCTTTAAACTTAATTTCAAGGGACCTATACAACAAAATCAAGGTCAAAGAGCTAACTTATCAAGGGAACAATGTTGTTGAAGCGATCATTTATTTGCACGTGTTTGTCGGAAGTTTTACTTATTTGGTAGAGTTCATGGTCTTAGAAGACTTAGGAGAATTTATAGATAAGGACCTCACTCAAATAATTTTGGAAAACCTTTCAAGAAATTGACTAGGTTGAATGAACGGATGATTGATGGTCTAATTACATTCTCTCGATGAAATTGAAGATTTCATCTACCAAATGCCACGCTACCATCCTAGGTTTAAACATAAGGACATCGAGGTTTGTAATAGAATGACCCTATTCCATTGCTTAGTGAAGGGATAAGCAAAGTGGGCTTAGGTACCCACATGAGAAAACTAAGCGGTATTACAAAAATGCCTTGAATTAGGAGATGATTACAAAAGAATGAAAGAGCGTTAGAATGGCTTAAGTATGAGCACGAGAGGGTGGTGAGGAAACGTGGGAGCACCTGACTATGAGTCTAGCTACAAGACTCTTAAATAAAGAAAAGCGCTTCGGGAGGCAACCCATGCTTAATTGTTTGCTTGTTAGTGTCATATATCTTTTATTAATTGTTTATCCTCATGTTTAAATTTGTAAAATGCTTTATTTTGTTTTTAACCTCGCCTTAATTGCATATAAAGGTATTTTACATAAGGGATAAGTGTAGGAGGATTACACACGCTTTTCAAAAGAAACGTAAACATGAGAATAACAATTAACTAAAAGATATATATGTTTGTTTGTTCGAGTCAAATGCTTGTATCGAGTCATAATGGATGTTTTGCGTAAATTTTCCGATTCTAAAGATGTAAATTTTCCGAATTTTTTCCGTAAAATCGCACCGCTTTTTTGTCAGGATAACTTTGGCGTCAGATTGCAACTTTGACGCGTGAAGGAGTAAAAACATCGATTACTTTTCTCGTTTTCGAGCTATTTATAAATTTTGGAATTTTCTGTGTCTTAATTTTCTTAGAAATTCGTAAACATCCATTCCACAAGCATTATATCCTAGTTTAAATCGAGTCTTATATATATTATTACCGCCGATTTTACGCCGAAGGTTTCGTTTGTTTTCTTCAAGTGTGCAGTTTAGTTTGTCAAGAAGAAGTTACATAAGATTGGAAGGAGCTTTTCACGCAATAATTCTTCTTGAAAAGAATTTAACCACCACTTTACACGGATCCTACCGAGCTAATCGGGGAGTATTAGTTTCTTCGCTTTTAATTACCTTCTTTTATCATATCTTTGATACTTTGGGAACATTGGGGACAATGTTCGGTTTAAGTGAGGAAAATAAAGCGAGAACTTTGAAACTATGCTTATCCTTGACTATTTGCTTTGTCTAAATTGCATTTGTGTAATAAACCATGAGAAAATGTCGGTTAGGGTAATTTTGGCACCAAATTTAAAATTTTTCATGACATATAGGAGTGGGCCATTAGTCTTAACAAAAGCGCCTCACGGATAGGAGGTTGCATGACTAGCACAAAACCCTTACCACCCAAATTCCACCCAAAATGTGAGGATCGCCTTAGATTAGTAGGAATAAAAGCATTCATCTTTAATGCTTAGAGTGTGAACCGTAGTATATTAGATTCTAGAACTTGTTTTGTGATGCATTCGAGATCGCAAGTGAGGCTACACTTGTGTAGTTAGGAATAACTAAATGATAAGAGGCATTAGGATAACCCTTGTTTAATACCCGTAATATAATTACTTCTTCCACATCGGTTGAGTAATTCCCCACACCCTTTGCGTTGTACTCATTTTAGTACACGATACCCCTAGTTAATCCTCGTAGCCTATCCTTTTCATGGTTCTCGTGATATTTCGTTTTTCCGAATATCAATGAAAAGCATTGTTTACACCTCACCCCAAATATACACCCAAATCGCCTTAGCCTACCCCTTATGCACTCACTTTTAGTGCAAATATTTGTTATCACCCTAAACCCTTAGTTCAATTATCCGTTGCTTGCATGAGTTGCTAAGTCGAGTCATATCCTTTGTATACGCTTTGGGATGATTGGGATTCATGGGAAAAGTTAAAGTTTATGAAATGACGGAAGGAACGTTAAATTCAAATTCCCTTTGTTTGCGTAATAATGTACCCCAAGTGTTTTGATCTTTTCAATTGGGTCAAATTAGTGTTAGAGTAATAAAACTCAAGTGTAGGGATGTGCCTATAAATCCCTAGTATTTTGATGTTATCGTAGAGGATGGTAGAGTAAAAGTGTATGATTAAAAAAAAAAAAAAAAAAAAAAAAAAAAAAAAAAAAAATAGAAAAGAGAAAAGAAAAATATAGAGTGTGAAAAAAAAAAAAAAAAAAAAAAAAAAAAAAAAACATACCATCCTACATCTATCATTTAAATTTATGTTTATTTATTTCAGCTTATCTAGAGTTTAGAGTGTCGAGTCTTGGCTTAGCAACGCCATTCTTCATATGCATTTAACATAAAGATTTTGACTTACCACCACTAAATAGCCTATCCCACCAAACCCTTTGTTTCACCGTAAGCCTAACATTACAACCCTTTAAAAGACCTCTTTGATAGTCTTTCCTAGGTGCTTACGCCAAAGCGATGGAGGTTTGATCTATTCTCAAGCCTATGGTAATCTATGTACTAGGACCGGTTAATGAGTGTTTATCTTCCATTTCCTATATTGTTATATTTCATTTATACACCGAGAGAGATGCGAGTATCCAAACACCCCATGTGAGGTGCTAGTATGTAATTTCGTGCTTGTTATGACTTTTCATGGGCTTATATGTGTTGTGGACCGCTTTAAATTAATGCCGAATGACCCCAACTTATAAATTAATTGGCTAAAGCACATTTGCTTGAGGACAAGCAAATAACAAGTGTAGGGATATTTGATAAGGTTTTAAAAGGTACCATTTGAGGGTCATTTAAGTCCTTATTTGATCACTTTTGTATCCGTTATTGCTTAATATCGTTCCTTTTCACTTTTAGGTCTCGTGAAGGCAAAATGTTGGAATGGCACTTATTTGGACGAAAAGGCGAATATATGAAGAAAATGGCCAAAGTCAAAATCGAGACACTCACGATTCTTTGAATGTAGAAGGCGACGGCGTCAAAAGATTTCTTGACGCCGTCCCTGCACTATTGTGACGGACGTAACCCAAACTCAGATTTTCAAGAGACGGCGCTAGTGGTGAAAGAGTAGGCCGTCGCTACTCGCACGGCCTAGATGCAATCCGACGACGCCGAAAGTCAAGAGGACGGCGCCACGGGCATAAGGTGACGCCGTCGCAGTTAACGCGGCCAAGACGAAACCCTAATGGCGGCGATACGACGGCCACTAAACATAAGGTGACGCCGTCCGCAATTGTAATCTTATATATAGAATCCGAATTTTTCGCCTTTGTGTGGAGAGTCTTTGGGTAAAACCTAAAACCGAACCTAAGGTGTCTTGTACAAGATTTTAGGGTTTTAACCCTATCTTACACCAAGATAAGTCTTTACTTCATTAATTCAATTATGTCTTTGATTATTTGTGTGTATGCTTGCATGTTCTCCATGTCCGGCTAATTTATTTGTGTGTTTGCTTAGAAGTATGAAACTTAATTATTAAATATTGTTTGGTTGTTTCTTATCTTAGTTGATTAATGATCTAGTAGTGCGATAGATCATTCGTTGTGCACTTAATGCTTGATTCATCTTTGTGAACCCTAGAGTATAATCACCGAGTAATTGTAGTCTAAACCATCCAAGAGCGCCTTAGAGTAGGAGTCTATAATCTCTAGTGGGTTTGTAGACAAGACCCTTTGGTAAGTTCAAGAGTTGGGAGAAACGATACCCTACAACTTTAGAAACACAACGCAACTAGGACTAAGACGTGGCACTCAACCATCAATATGAGATAATTAAGGAGTAATACAAACTAAGTAAACACATCTTTAAACTATCATACGAGCACACATTAATTAGACATAGACTCCCACAACCTTAGTTTAGATAATTAGATAATAGTAAAGTAATCGGTAGAAATACCAACCCCCAAATCCAATACCCGAGATTCGCACCTTTCCATTTTCATAAAATATAAAAAGATAAAAATAATCTTCCTCAACCTTAACCTTAGCGTAGTAACTCCCTACTAGCATTCCTAGTCCCCAGAGAACGATATCAATACCCGTGGCTTACCCTAATTACTACACTACAACGATTAGGTTCACCGCCTAGGGTGTTATAAAACTTGCTCAAGAAAAGGAAGTTCCTTTGACCCCGAACGACGCCAGAAGCACGCCTTTTTACACCGCCAAGAAATTAATCTGCTTCCCAAGAACCGACATCCTCCTGGTAGACTTCCTATCCAAACTAGCTCCAAAGATAGTCACTATCAATGTAGGCCACCAAATCAAAAGGGAATCCTTAGAGTACCAAAGGCCCAATTTAGGATGACCTTCAAATATCTAAAGATCCTCTTAACAACATTCATGTGCGAGGTATTTGTGTTACTTGAAATCTTGCACACACACATACCGAGAACATAATGTCCGCCTAGATGCAAGAAGATACATCAAAGATCCAATCATGGATCCGTACAACTTCAAATCAACTTTGGGACTTCCATCATCCGGTAGCATAGGTTTCGAGTCTCCATAGGTGTACTTGCACCTTTACATCTTGAAACCCAAACTTCTTCAAAACATCTGCTACATACTTGTCTTGACTAATGAAAATACCATCACCCTTTTGTTGAACCTCAGAGTCTTAAAAGAAAATGAGTTCTCCATAGAACTCATCCGAAACTTATCATGCATAAGTTTCTCAAAATCTCTGATAGCTCCTTGTTTGTAGAATCAAAGATGATGTCATCTACATAAACCTCAACCAAGAAATATCATCTTTGTGCTTTCTAATGAACAAAGTTTTATCAATCATCTCTCTTTAAACCCATTGTCCATCAAATAAGTAGACAGCATTCATACCATGCCCTAAGAGCTCGATGCAATCCATACATAGCCTTCTCACCCAGAAACCTTGTCGATGATCGGATCTTCAAAACCGTGAGGTTGACAAACATAAACCTCCTCATCAATCGTGCCATACAAAATGCACTTTAACATCCATATGATACACAACAAAATTCTTGAATGAAGCATAAGCCAAAACAATCTAATAGCCTCTATCCTCGCAATCGGTGCAAACACTTCATCATAGTCCAAACCTTCGCTTTGTGTATATCCTTGAGCAACCAACCTTGATTTGTTTCTTACAACAATTCCTCTTTCATCCTCTTGTTTCGAACACCCATTTAGTCCCAATAGCCCTCTTCCCATTTGAAGATCAACCAATGTCCAAACCTCTTGAAGTTTGAATCAAGAAGCTCTTCTTGCATTGATTCAACCCACCTTCTTCGATAAAGCTTCTTCCACTCTTGGGCTCCTTTTGAGACAGAAGACAAGCAAATGCATAATTTTGCGATCTTTGGATCGCTTTTTTGTGAAGAGATCTTGCAAAGAACCCATGTTCGTGAAAGGGTTCTGTTCTTTACCCCGCTTCTTGTTTGAACCGGAGTATTCAAATTTCCAAGTATCTGCCTTGGGATGAATCTTGTGAATCCTGGTAGTAGTGATTGACTTTCATTAATGACATTTTCCAAATTAGACAAATCAAGATGAAGAAATCATCCATGTCTTCATCATCGCAGGAGTATCAATCTCTATCAAAGCGGGCATGGAAGGATCATGTGGATACTCCTCATCACCAAAGACCGTGTCATGTGGTCCAAAGAAAGTACTATCACTAGTGCTTGTTGTCGGATTTCACTTGAACTATCACAGTAGAAGATGGTCAACGGTGTCACAGCTTGGCCTATCGATTGCTTTCAAGAGGCTTAGCAAGATTTGCAGCATCGCTTTTCTTCTTTTCAATTTCTTCACCGACAATCGAGTTACCTTTCAACAACTCATCCTTATCTTGATGATGATCAACTTTGCCCCCATCTTTCAAGATTTCATCATCGCTGGGACTTTGCTTATCAATGATGGAAGGAATGTAACCGCCTTTCCACTTTTCAACCAAATAGAACTCCTTTGGAGAATCGACTCTTTTGAAGATGTATCTCGCCTCGTAATCCTTTTGTGTACCGCATTAACATTAGTGGAAGTTCCCGCAATGATAGGCTCATAATTCATAGATTTGGTTAGATATCAATGTTAAACAAACAACTGGTCCTTTGGTCTCAACACTAGGAGTCTTTTCACCGAATTGAACATGTAAGTTCTCTTCAACAATTCTAGTCCTCCTATTGTATACTCTAAAGGCTTTGCTATTGGAATAGCCTAAAAGTATCCATCATCCGCTTTTTCTTGAAACTTGCCTAGGTAGTCTATGGTATTCAAGATGGTAACAGACACCCAAAAGGTTTAAGGAATGCAATCATTGGCTTCCTATCATGTAACAACTCATAGGGGGTCTTGTTATGAGGCTTCACTACCTTACTGCTTTTGCACATAACATGCAATTCCTCTGACTTCAAAATTTGAAAAGGTAGTTGGTAACTTAGACGACAACATGGTCCTAGAAATTTCAATTAGTGTTCTATTTTTCCTTCGGCCACACCATTCGCTGTGGTGTTCTAGCAACACTAAACTGCCTTTCAATACCTTTAGCTACACAAAACCGATTCATCACATCATTCTTAAACTCGGCCCATTATCACATCCGACATTTTGACCTTATGATTTACTAGATTTTCTATCTTAGTAATGAAACTCTTAAGAATCTCACTAGTCTCACTCTTAGTAGCCAAAAAGTATACCCAAGAAAATCTACTATAATCATCAAGGATAACTAGGCAATCCGCTTATGGTTCAAGCTTCTAACAAAGGTAGGTCCAAATAAGTCCATATGAAGCATAAACAAGTGGTAGTGTTATGGTGTTTACGCTTTGGTCTTACAAGAAGCTCTATGTTGTTTTCCTTTTGACAAAGCACACACAAATCCTTACACTCAAAAACCTTAGAAGGTAACCCTCTCACTAAGTTTCCTTTACCGCTTTATTGATTGTTTTGTAATTGAGATGACCTAGCCTTCTATGCCACAATATTGACTCATCTACGATGCTTTAGCAAACAAACATAAGGACCTATTAGGAAGAGCATCTTTAAGATCAAAACAATATATATCTTCCTTCCTAGGTACCCTAAGTTGTATAAACTTCTCATCGTGCATCTTAAACTCGTGAGACAACACCACACACCCGGTTTCCCAAAAGTACCCAGCTTGTTGATCCCGTTTTCTTATCACACATTTGAGAAACACCGAATAAATTGCACTTAAGTCCTCAGACTAAATAGACTTTTCAAAGTCTAAATTCTGCTCGATTGTGCCTCGCCAAGTATCTTTCCTCCCTTCGATCATTGCCAAATGCCACATATCCTCCATCAAAAGCTTCAAAATCTTCCAGATTGCTTCCATCCCAAGTCATGTGCCCGAGCAACCACTATCAAAAACTCCTTTATCTTTTAGCTCGCTTTGAAGATTGCCCGCATATAAAATTACACAAGTTAGTTCCTTTTGTGACCCAAGCCAATACCGACTTGGGTCCGCCTTGTGCATCAAAATATTCAAATTTCTTTAGGTCCATTGATGCATCAAGGACATGTGGTAAAACCTTGGTCTTAGGCTTCCATTGCCAACTCTCGAGGCCTTTACAAGATAAAATGATTTCCAACCACCGACGCTTATCACCTTGGAATTTTTAAAACTTCTTTTGAATCAGTGGTGATATCTTGCTTATGATGGTTTGATTCTCGCTTAGCATGTGTTTACATTTTGCTTAGCAAAGGTTGGAACCCATTTAGGTGTAGCGGTGACAATTGATTTTGTATTCCCATTCCTCATCAAGACCGCTATTGGAATCATGTTTTGTTTGGATGAGGTTTGTTTTCCTTGAAAAGTTTTGATGATTTACCCTCCTCCAATGATTCCATACTTGTGGTCTGCTTTTATTACAATTTCTCCGTAAGTGATCAAAACTACCACACACAAAACAAGCCTTTTAACACATTGAAACTCATCACCTAACTGCTAGAAATTAGACCATTTAAGCTTCTTTGATTTCCCTAGGTTTATATTGTTTCATCTGCTCCCTAGAATTTCCTCACTCTACAACTTTCTTGGTGACTTTAGCTCCAAATCTAGGTACAAGGTTGACTTGCTTAGAATCAACTTTCTTAACTTTCTATCTTTTCGACTTAGTTGATTCGGTTCTATCATCCTCGAGTTTGATTCCCAATCTTCTATTATGGGAGCATCGATAACTTATCGAACTTATCTTAGGTGTTTCACTTTATTTATCACTTCTACCGGTTTGTTAAACCGAATTCACTACTAAATGATAGCTCTTTAGCGGTGGTGCATGTTTCATCAAAGAGGGTGGTGGCATATTATTATATCCTAAACCAAGACCATCTTTGAACGCTTTTTGACCTATTGGCTTATTTACTAGATCGAAGCATATTGTGTTTTGGCAACCCTAACAACATGTTTTTCCTTTTCATCTAGGGCTTTTGTTTTACACTTTCTCCTCTCGCTAGTTTATCTTTAAGCATTTTAATCTCTATCTTTAAGATCAAGTTCACCACCTAGTATATTGATCTTTTCTACATACTCAAACTCACATTTAATATGTAATTTTAGCTTCTTCCACACCTCTAGACCAACTCTATAACCTAAGTTATCTAGAGTCAATCTTTCTACTTCTTTTCTCATACTCGATAGCTTTTTGAGATTCTAAGTTATCATAACATGATTTAAAAGAACAAGTAGAATCATTAGATACCTCGAATCGAACCGTAAGATGAAGCATAGGCCATTAGAGCAAAGTTATGCTCTTTGAAGCTTCACTAGCAAGAAAAGTCGCATTGGGACCTTCATCAACTGATCACCCAACCATAATCACCAATCCCATCTTGAGCAATCAAAGTGAAGAAGCAAGCAGTTCTTCCGTAGTCTTCTTTATGCCTTCAATTCTTTAGGAGCTTGACATTCCCTAGCAAAGTGACTTTCTTCTTGCAGCTAAAGCACTCCATCTTGCTCTTGTCGAACCCTCCTCCTTTGACCATCATACCTAACGTGTCTTCCAGTCCTCCTCGAAACTTCCTTGCTTGGAGAGTCAACATTGCCATTTGCCATTGAAGGTTAATTTCATCAAGATCATCGTGATCAATTTGATCTAGATCTTGATTCAAAACATCAACACCGGTAGTTAACCGATGTAAAAGCACAAATTGCACCATCACCGACATTATCACTAGCAAAGGGTATTGTTTGCAATAGCCGTTATACCATAGGCGCAGTGGATACATCTTGTGGGCTTTTGTGATTAGTGGATACAAAAGCAATGTTTTGATTAGCGTAAGATGAGTGAGAAAAGTTATTCTCGCACTCATAAACCTTCAAGTTGTTGAAGAGATTGTCTAGAGTCATCGTAGCAAAGTCCTCCTTATTTCTCCACACAATTGTATGAATAGCCCATTCGGATGATAAACTCCTAATGAATTTCAAATTAATATCTTCTTGAAGAAACTTGTAACTCATCGACTTCAGCTGGTCGATAAGTTTTGAAGTCTATTATATGTACCATCAATCTTTTCTCCACTAAGAGCGGTGAAGGTTTCAAATTGATGCTGAGCATATTCATCCTTGACTTCTTAGTAGCTTCATTACCAAAGAAACCTTAATTCAAGAGCATCCAATAATTCTTTAGCAGACTCATATTGATCAAAGTCCAAGGCAAACTCATTAGGTATTCCTATGGAGAGAATACTGAGCTTTGATCTCCATTTTCCTTTAGCTTTATCAGGTTCCCTAACAATAGCTATTTCAAGTCCATCCTCACCCTTCTTAGGAAGAGTGTCTCCTTTTTCAACGACATCCCAGAGCATAATCAATCATACGAATGTATTGCCTCATTCGCATCCTCCATATTTGATACTCACCATGTTTGAGCATGGGTACTTTAGAAGAAACACCATGCGAGTTTCACGACATCTTAGTATCTTAGAGTAGAACTTAAACGAACTTCTTCTTGATTTACAGCTTCTAGATCACAAGCTCGATACCACTTGTTGATCCCAATGAGCAAACGATCTAATATAGAAACCGACTTGAACAAAGAACTTATTAAGTATTACGGAATTTAACACTTAATCTTAAGAAGAAGAACAAGAACATTCAACACCTCAATATTATTGATAATACGAATACTCTTACAAGATTAGGGTTTTGCAACCTTGAAGTGTATCGACCTTAGATATAAAACTTACGATATCTAACCCAACCTAGGATCTCCTTTATAGACTAAGGAGTCCTATACAATATACAATACGTAACCTACAAGATAAATATCTTTCCATATTAATCTAATACAATAAACTAAACCGACTATACAAGACTAGCAAAGCTACATATCATCTTCCGTGGTTATACTCTTCTACTAGCCGCGGTTTGTCTTCATCCGTGGTTACATCCCATCGTCTCGTGGTTACATCCAATCGTCCCGTGGTTCCCAAGATTTAGAGTAATTCTTGATCCAAGGAACCTAAAACCCAACAAAACACCGCTTGATGGAAACATCGCTCGCTTGGAAACACCGCCTATCGCTGGAAATCATTATCGTGGAAACCACAAGCGATTCTTTTCACTAGCAAGATTTTCTACTAGCACTACCAATACAAACCACTATTAGAGTCAGGTGTTCATGGACCTTATGGGTGTACACTGCACCTCCTAACCCATTACAAGGTGTGAACTAATCCCACAAGTGCACTAAATTTTCCAACAGATTCACCAAGTAGGTGTTTATCCACACTTTTATCGTTAAATTCGTAAACAGAACCACAATTTTCACTTCTTTTTATTACCATCGAACACTCAACTTTTATTCTTGCCTCTCCCACGCTGAGATATTCAATATTTGTCTTTTTCTCCACAATCGCATGACTCAACAGAATAGGCAACAACAAATAATCTGTATCATCATTCATTGGTATATTGAGTTGTTTTTGTGGGTACCATAGTGCTACTACCGCTTTGTTGTTGATAGAAAGCCACCATTGATCCTCCAAACGTGCTTCGTGACACTAGCCAAAGAAAAGTCACCTGAGATGTTGGTTTAGATACCAATAGCTCATGTTGTAGCTGGTTTAAGGTCCGAGATATAAAACGAGATCAATAGGGTGTCGATATTCCGCTACCCGATTCATAAGCTTCTCAAACTCGCTTTAATATTGTGCCACCGTCCCCATTTGCAACAACTTAGAAAGTGCGCCTTGCGGATCCCCATACTTACAAGGTCCAAAGCGATTACGAACACTCTCCAAAAATCCCTCCCAGCTGTTGATCAGTTTATTGCGTGACATCCAAAAAAACCACTCGGCTGCGTCTCCTTCCAGATTAAAACCGACGACCTCGAGTCGTTGTTCTGCCATTGTTCCCAGTAGATCAAAATACTCGTGAATAGCAAAAATCCAACTCTCAGGATTGGTGCCATTAAACTTGGGAATCTCCAGACGTATGGACCGAGATATCCCTGGATTGCCGTCTGCTCCATGTCGGTTGTGCCCTAATCTTTTCATTGCCTGTAACTCCACCTGTAACGCAGCAAGCTGAGTATGTAGATTAGCATATAATGCGTCAGAGTGTTCCTTTAAAAGCATACGGATAGTTGGTTCGTCCATTAGCAATTAAAACAATGAAACAGAATTCTCGTGATGAATGCGAACTCCGGAATGAATAAAGAAATTCTTATGATGAACAATGCTCGTGAATAGTTATCATGAACAAGAAACCTTTTTTTTTTTTTTTTTTTTTTTAATTTTAATAATTGGAACCCTAATTTGGTAGCCCTCTTAATGAGGACTCTCAATGAAAGCACCAATTGATACGACCCGTTGAGGTTGTATCGAGATAGGGCACCACTTCAAGCGGGCGCAAGCTCCTTAAGAATATTAGAGAAGAGAAAAGAACTATTTGTTTGACATAACTATGATTTCATTCATTATAATGGCTCGGTATTTATAACCTTATAATGATAACATTTAACCTAACAATGAGAAAGACAACGGGCTTAGCCCACGACCTAACAATTAAGATAAATAAAGATGACTTAGCCCACGACATAATCCTTATGCCATACGGAACTAGACACGACCCAAGCGTGGCCGTAATGCATCCCCTATATACAAATGATGATGATGTTGATCCCATACTTGAAGTTTATGATCCCCGCCAGACGCCGCCAATGATATCGTAATTCCCACCGTGATACCGATATTGGAAAGACTACTTCCGTGTTCTCTATAAGTTCCTACATGGAAACCCTACTCGCTTGATCGGAGTTTGGTTTCATCGTTATAGAGATTAGTGTGTTATTAAATGCGTAAGTTATTGTTTGTCTTATCAAGTTTACAATCTTAGTGATGATAATTAATCTCTATGCGATGTATGTGTTCTTGATACTGGTTTAAATGTTTGGAATGTAACTTAATTGGTAATGCTACATATTTATATCTCAACGTGGTTACTTAAGGTATGGCGATGAACTTGTTTGACAATTTAACTCGTTCTTGTGATATAGATTTTGGACGAATCAAATGGTTTATTTGTTAGTTCATATCAAATTGTTAATAGTACAATTGACCTCATAGAATAGACCCATGTGAAACTACACTTAATTTATAACCTGGAACTTTCTTATTTCTAAGACACTAAAACAAGAGAATAAAACTCGACATGCACCGCTTATCGCAATGACAACTTTAAGTACCGCTTATGTAAAAAGACCAAGGGATGATACAAGGCAATCAAGTAAATGTAATACCTACCATGTGCTTCTAGTATCTATTCCTCGATTTGCTTGCAGATGTAACTCTAAATAGTCGAATCCTCTCGTTATCCCTACCCTAAATTTACATATACAAGGCGGTGAGACAGATGTCTAACATTTTCACAAATCACAACAAGTAGTTTTAGCATGCATCCGCATTGCAGTTGAAAAATAACAAAGAATGGAGCTCTCGTGGCATTTTTCCTAACAAGGGTACATAAAACTATTTGATGTGAGTTGACATCTAAAGGTGGCGATTCTAACCCGTTTACTTATGAATAGGTGATTCATATTAGGCTTATCTTTAATGGGTTGAACGTGTACAAAACTCAAAAAGGAAACAGTCAACATGTTGGTCCAATTGACACCCAAAATGTATTTTAAATGCATGAAAAGTGTGACGGTCAAACCACCTACCCATTTTACCCCTACCACCCTTTACTACCTAACTGCTCTGTTACTCCACCTCCATGGACATCTAAATGATCGGTCCATGTAAACTTTAATTGTGTTTATGACCTACCGCTATTAGTTATTTATAATTATAAGGTAGTATGTAGGAATAGCGTTGATATTTAATGAGATCGGAAGTAGAATATTACTTGTGTCTCAAGATGGTTCAGGAAATTTGAATTAACCTCATTGTACAAGTGTTCAAGCTCGTTCTTGGCCGAGGAAATTTTTGAGCACCACCGACGCATTGTGAAGATATTGTCTGCTAATATGCATATAGAACTTTATGTGTAGAAGCGAGAGGTCAAACCCGTCCATCATCATAGCGGCTTCATGGGCAACTTTAGTAGCTTCCTCTCGAAATCAATGATTAACATTTCAAATAAAGGTCTTGTAAATGAAGAAAATAAGGTAGTTATTTGATTACTCATTGCTTCAAATGTAGTCGATCATTTGTCCGCAAATTGTCCCATTCACCTCGAAATTTTGATTTATAAACTGTTATCATATATTTTTATCTAATGATTAATAAAAGCAAAATAGAATGTGAACCCACTTTCAGATCGTGGATATTTTTGTTCAATGGCTTTGAGCTCAATCAAAGCCTTTTCTCGATCCCGGTCATGGTTGATGTTAGAAAGTATTAGTCATAGATAATACCCAAATTGCTTTCAAAATCATATTTAAAGAATAGCAAAAGTTAAGTCACCAACTTACCGAATCCTCACCCCTTCTTCGTGGACTCACATTGTCCAAAAGCTCTATGCCGCTTCTGTCGCTTTGAAGCTCCGACTCACGTTTCTTCACACGCTTCTTAGCTTGCATGGCTCTACGATATCTTTCTTTAACTGCCACCTTGTCATTGCACCCACAAACCTAAATTATTTTCAACCATTGAATGTATATTTCAAGTTATACAAAGACTTACTTATTCTTATGTGGAAAGTACTTTTCATTTTGAAGCTACAAACCAACTAGACATACTTAATAAAAAACTCACATCAAACTGATGTATTAATCTTGTCAAATTTAGTTCAACTTAATTGTTGGTCCTAGGTTCATAATGGTTGGCTTCAAGAAAATCGCTGGGCAACTGGTCCATTTTCGTAACGCAAAAAAGCGTGGTCCAGAAAGTGATAAGCCTCAGGGTGCGCGGTCTATTTGACTAATTTTCCCTTTTAAAAATCACATGTGATTTTTTTAGGCGGAAATTTTGAAAAACAAATTTTTTCGCGTAACGATTAACGGTTTGCGAAATATTTAATTTAAAAAAAAAATAAAAGTTTATTTTTTTGTTTTGATCAAAAAATGAATTAATATGATTGGTTCATTAGATTTATAACAAATATGAAATCTATAATGATATTTTATTATTTTATATCGGCAATTGACAACCAACAAAATTGTCTAATAAACCCTTTTGCAATTTTAAAAGAAAAGTTTATTATATATGTCTTGATAGGATAAAGTTATAAAAAATAAAACAAGAAAGTTACCTAAAAATTAATAAAGAAAACTATACACGTGAAAGATCAAGAGTCTTGAGGATATATCTTATAAAAATGAAACAAGAAGTTTATGCAAAAATGCTTTTGTGCTCATCCAAACAAGAGCAGCTACCGCCACTCATCCCACCGTCAACCATTAAAACCTAGTCATTTAACCTCAATAATCTCAGTTAACAATCAAATTTCATTACGAAATCAAGATAGAAAATTACTCAAACCAATGTGAAAATTGACTTTTCATTATTTTAGAACCGACATCTACAAACAAAATACAACTCCATCTAATAAGACGATCTTTGATTGAGTATATACTCGCCGTTGAAATTGACAATCTCTGCTTCCCTTGGCGCACCCTTCAAAACAGTGTCTTTATTCAGCCCGTGCGTATAGAAATGGATACGTGATAACGCCACACGCTGCGTCGTCGGTCAAGGAAACTTCCTTTCTTCGAGAAGTTTTATAACACCCTAGGCGAGGAACCTAATCGTAGTAGTGTAGTAATTAGGTAAGCCACCGGTATTGATATCGCTCTAGGGAATAGAATGCTAGTGAGAAGTTACTACGCTAAGGTTGAGGTTGAGGAAGATTATTTTGTATTTTTATATTTTGTAGAAAAGGAAAAGGTACTAATCTCGGTATTGGATTTGGGGTTGGTATTGCTACCGATTACTCTACTATTATCTAATTATCTAAGCTAAGGTTGTGATAGTCTATGTCTAATTTATGTGTACTCGTATGATAGTTTAAAGATGTGTTTACTCGTGTTTTACTACTCCTTAATTATCTCCTATTGATGGTTGATTTGTCACGCCCTTATTCCTAGTCATTGTGATTCTAAGGCTATAGGGCGGCTTATTTCCCTAACTCTTGAAATTACCAAAGGGTCTTGTTTACAAATCCTCTAGTGATTTATGACGCCACTCTACGGTTGACCTTGAATACTTTATCCTACAATTACCTAGATAATTATATTCTAAAGTTCACAAAGAAAAGTCAAGCATTAAGTAATAAATCTAATAATCTAGCGCACTCTAGATCATTAGTCAACTAAGATAAGTATCAACCAATCAATATTCAATAATTAAGTTTCATATTCCTAAGCAAACACACAAATAAATTAGCTTGACATGGAGAACATGCAAGCATACACACAAATAATCAAAGACATAATTAAATTAATGAAGTAAATACTTATCTTGATGTATAATAGGTTTAGAACCCTAAAATACGCACAAGAAAGTTTTGTTCGGTTTTAGGTTTTACCCAAAAGACTACCCCTAAACCGAAAAATTCGGATTCTATATATAAGATTACATCTCGCGACCGCGTCACCTTATGTTTCGTGCGATCGTGTCGCCATTAGTTAGGTTTCGCCTTGGCCACGTAAACCTTCGACGGCCACCTTATGACCGCGGACGCCGCCCCTTCAAATTGCGCCGCCTTGGTCGCATCTAGCCGCCCGAGTAAATGACGGCCTATTCCTTTAGAACCCGACGTCGTCTCCTTGAAAACATGCAATTTTTCCTCTCGAGCCGTCAGTAGGTTTTCTTACCGACGGCGCGCAGATATGCAAGGACGCCGTCACCTTTATGTTTCAGCAGCCTTTGAGTGTCTCGATTCGACTTTGGCCATTTTCTTCAGATATTCGCTACTTTTCGTCTAAATAAGCATCATTCCAAAGATTTTGCCTTCAAGAGACCTAAAAAGTGAAAAGGAACGATATTAAGCAATAACGGATACAAAGTGATCGAATAAGGGCTTAAATGACCCTCAAAAGGTACCTTTAAAACCTTATCAAATATCCCTACACTTGGTATTTGCTTGTCCTCAAGCAAATGTGCTTTTAGCCAATTAATTTATAAGTTGGGGTCATGAAGCATCCATTCAAAACGGTCCACAACACATATAAGCCCGCAAAGTCATAACAAGCACGGAAATTACATACTAGCACCTCACATGGGGTGTTTGGATACTCACATCTCTCTCGGGTGTATATATGAAATATAACAAATCGAAATGGAAGATAAACACTCATTAACCGTCCTAGTACATAGATTACCATAGGCTTGAGAATAGATCAAACCTCCACGCTTACGCGTAAGCACCTAGGAAAGACTATCAAAGAGGTCTTTTAAAGGTTGTAACGTTAGGCTTACGGTAGGAAATGAAGGGTTTGGTGGGATAGGCTATTTAGTGGTGGATAGTCAAAATCTCTATGTTGCAAGTATACGAAGAATGGCGCGTTGCTAAGCCAAGACTCGACACTCTAAAACAAATAAAGAAAAGCGCATTGGGAGGCATGTAATTGTTTGTTTGTTATGTATATCTTTTATTAATTGTTTATCCTCATGTTTAAATTTGTAAAAATGCTTTATTTTGTTTTAACCTCGTCTTAATTGCATATAAAGGTATTTTACATAAGGGATAAGTGTAGGAGGATTACACGTTTTCAAAGAAACGTAAACATGAGAATAACAATTAACTAAAAGATATATATGTTCTTGTTGAGTCAAATGCTTGTATCGAGTCATAATGGATGTTTTACGAAAATTTTCCATTCTAAAGATGTAAATTTTCGAAATTTTTCAATCATGAGACCGATTTTGTCGGGATAACTGGCGTCGAGATTGCTTTGGCGGCGTGGAAGGAGTAAACATCAGATTACTTTCGTTTTCGAGCTATTTATAAATTTTGGAATTTTCGTGTCTTAATTTTCTTAGAAATTGCGTAAACATCCATTCCACAAGCATTATATCCTAGTTTAAATCGAGTCTTATATATATATTACATGATTTCTGCCGAAGGTTTGTTTCTTCAAGTGTGGGTTTGGTTTGTCAAGAAGTTACATAAGATTGGAAGGAGCTTTTCATAATTCTTCTTGAAAAGAATTTAACACCACTTTACACGGATCCTACCGAGCTAATCGGGGAGTATTAGTTTCTTCGTTTTAATTACCTTCTTTTATCATATCTTTGATACTTTGGGGAACATTGGGGACAATGTTCAGTTTAAATGAGGAAAATAAAGCGAGAACTTTGAAACTATGCTTATCCTTGACTATTTGCTTTGTCTAAATTGCATTTGTGTAATAAACCATGAGAAAATGTCGGTTAGGGTAATTTGGCACCAAATTTAAAATTTTTTCATGACATAGGGTAGGCCATTAGTCTTAACAAAGCGTCTCACGGATAGGAGGTTGCATGACTAGCTTTAAAACCACACCCAAATTCCACCCAAAATGTGAGGATCGCCGATTAGTAGGAATAAAAGCATTCATCTTTAATGCTTAGAGTGTAGACGGTAGTATATTAGATTCTAGAACTTGTTTTGTGATGCATTCGAGATCGCAAGTGAGGCTACACTTGTGTAGTTAGGAATAACTAAATGATAAGAGGCATTAGGATAACCCTTGTTTAATACCCGTAATATAATTACTTCTTCCACATCGGTTGAGTAATTCCCCACACCCTTTGCGTTGTACTCATTTTAGTACGATACCTAGTTAATCCTCGGAGCCTATCCTTTTAGCGGTTCTCGTGATATTGGTTTTCGAATATCAATGAAAACATTATTTACACTCACCCCAAATATACACCCAATCGCCTTAGCCTACCCTTATCGCTCACTTTTAGTGCAATATTTATTATCACTAAACCCTTAGTTCAATTATCCGGTTGCCCATGGTTGCTAAGTCGAGTCATATCCTTTGTATCACAGTTTGGGATGATTGGGATTCATGGAAAAGTTAAAGTTTATGAAATGGCGGAAGGGCGTAAATTCAAATTCCCTTTGTTTGCGTAATAATGTACCCCAAGTGTTTGATCTTTTCATTCAAATTAGTGTTAGAGTAATAAAAACTCAAGTGTAGGGATGTGCCTATAAATCCCTAGTATTTTGATGTTATCGTAGAGGATGGTAGAGTAAAAGTGTATGATTAAAAAAAAAAAAAAAAAAAAAAAAAAAAAAAAATATAGAAAGAGAAAAAAAAAAAAAAAAAAAAAAAAAAAAAAAAACATCGGGCTACCATCCTACATCTATCATTTAAATTTATGTTTATTTATTTGATTATCTAGAGTTTAGAGTGTCGAGTCTTGGCCATGCGTAGATTCTTCATATGCATTTAACATAAGATTTTGACTTACCACGCTAAATAGCCTATCCCAAACCCTTGTTCTCTACCGTAAGCCTAACATTACAACCCTTTAAAAGACCTCTTTGATAGTCTTTCCTAGGTGCTACATGAAGCGATGGAGGTTTGATCTATTCTCAAGCTATGGTAATCTATGTACTAGGACCGGTTAATGAGTGTTTATCTTCCATTTCCTATATTGTTATATTTCATTTATACACAGGAGAGATGTGAGTATCCAAACACCCCATGAGGTGCTAGTATGTAATTTCGTGCTTATGACTTTTGAGGCTTATATGTTGTGGACCGTTTTAAATTAATCTTGAATGACCCCAACTTATAAATTAATTGGTAAAAGCACATTTGCTTGAGGACAAGCAAATAACAAGTGTAGGGATATTTGATAAGGTTTTAAAAGGTACCATTTTGAGGGTCATTTAAGTCCTTATTTGATCACTTTTGTATCCGTTATTGCTTAATATCGTTCCTTTTCACTTTTAGGTCTCGTGAAGGCAAAATCTTGGAATGGCACTTATTTGGACGAAAAGGCGCGAATATGAAGAAAATGGCCAAAGTCAAAATCGAGACACTCACGATTCTTTGAATGTAGAAGGCGACGGCGTCGGTGCTATTCTTGACGCCGTCCAGGTGTGTAACGGGGCCACCCAAACTCGTATTTTCAAGAGGCCGGCGTCTAGTGGTGAAAGAGTAGCCGTCGCTACTCGGGCAACCTAGATGCAATCAGACGGAAAAGCCGGGGCGGCGTCGCGGGCATAAGGTAAGCGTCGCTGAGATTAACGTGGCAAGACGAAACCCTAATGGCGTCGTCGGCGTCGCTAAACATAAGGTGGCGCCGTCGCAAATTGTAATCTTATATATAGAATCCAAATTTTTGATCTTTGTGTGGAGTCTTTGGGTAAAACCTAAAACCGAACCTAAGGTGTCTTATACGAGTATTTTAGGGTTTTAACCCTATCTTACACCAAGATAAGTCTTCTTCATT
This sequence comes from Chrysanthemum lavandulifolium, assembly GCA_022545495.1. Taxonomy (NCBI): domain Eukaryota; kingdom Viridiplantae; phylum Streptophyta; class Magnoliopsida; order Asterales; family Asteraceae; genus Chrysanthemum; species Chrysanthemum lavandulifolium. Next base: position 51,610,584 of record CM040239.1, read on the forward strand.
AATTCAATTATCTTTGATTATTTGTGTGTATGTTGCATATTCTCCATGTCCGGCTAATTTATTTGTGTGTTTGCTTAGAAGTATGAAACTTAATTATTAAATATTGTTTGGTTGTTTCTTATCTTAGTTGATTAATGATCTAGTAGTGCGATAGATCATTCGTGTACTTATGCTTGATTCATCTTTGTGAACCTAGAGTATAATCACACGAGTAATTGTAGTCTAAACCATCCGAAGGCCTTAGGTAGGGTCTATAATCTCTGGTGGGTTTGTAGACAAGACCCTTTGGTAAGTTCGAAGAGTTGGGAGAAAGCATACCTACAACTTTAGAAACACAGCCAACTAGGACTAAGGCGTGGCACTCAACCATCATATGAGATAATGGAGTAATACAAACTAAGTAAACACATCTTTAAACTATCATACGAGCACATTAATTAGACAGACTCCCACCTTAGTTTAGATAATTAGATAATAGTAAAGTAATCGGTAGAAATACCAACCCCAAATCCAATGCAAAGTTCGTGCCTTTCCATTTTCATAAAATATAAAAAGATAAAAATAATCTTCCTCAACCTTAACCTGGCGTAGTACTCCCTACTAGCATTCCTAGTCCCCAGAGCGATATCAATACCCGTGGCTTACCTAATTACTACACTACAACGATTAGGTTCAACGCCTAGGGTGTTATAAAACTTGCTCGAAGAAAAGGAAGTTCCTTTGACCCCGAGCAGCCAGCGTGTAGGTGCTCATTTTACACCGCCAAGAAATGTCTGCTTCCCAAGAACGACATCCTCCGGTGGTAGACTTCCTATCCAAACTAGCTCCAGCGATCACTATCAATGTAGGCCACCAATCAAAGGGAATCCTGAGTAAGAAAAGCCCAATTTAGGATGACCTTCAAATATCTAAAGATCCTCTTAACAACATTCATGTGGGTATTGGTGTTACTGAAATCTTGCACACACATACAGAACATAATGTCGGCTAGATGCGATGAATACATCAAAGATCCAATCATGGATCATACAACTTAAATCAACTTTGGGACTTCCATCATACGGTATAGGTTTACGAGTCTCCATGGGTGTACTTGCCTCTTTACATCTTGAAACCCAACTTCTTCAAAACATACCTACACTACTTGTCTTGACTAATGAAAATACCATCCTTTTGTTGAAGCCCCAAAAGAAAATGAGTTCTCCATAGAACTCATAAGAACTATCATGCATAAGTTTCTCAAAATCTATAGCTCCTTGTTTGTAGAATCAAAGATGATGTCATCTACATAAACTTGAACGATAAAATATCATCTTGTGCTTTCTAATGACAAAGTTTTATCAATCGGTCCTCTTTAAACCCATTGTCCATCAAATAAGTGAGCATTCATACCATGCCCTAAGAGCTGATGCAATCCATACATAGCCTTCTCACCACCTTAACCGGGATGATGGGATCTTCAAAACCGGAGGTTGACAAACATAAACCTCCTCATCAATGTCATATACAAAATGCACTTTTAACATCCATATGATACACAACAAAATTCTTGAATGAAGCATAAGCCAAAAACAATCTAATAGCCTCTATCCATACCATTGGTGCAAACACTTCATCATAGTCCAAACCGGTTTGTGTATATCCTTGAGCAACCAACCTTGATTTGTTTCTTACAACAATTCCTCTTTCATCCTCTTGTTTAGAACACCCATTTAGTCCAATAGCCCTCTTCCATTTGAAGATCAATAATGTCCAAACCTCTTGAAGTTTGAGTGAAGCTCTTCTTGCATTGATTCAACCTGCCTTCTTCGATAAAGCTTCTTCCACTCTTGGGCTCCTTTTGAGACAGAAGACAAGCAAACAATTTTGCGATCTTTGTATTTCTTTGTGAAGAGATCTTGCAAAGAACCCATGTTCGGAAAGGGTTGATGTTCTTTACCACCTTCTTGTTTGAACTGGAGTATTCAAATTTCAAATATCTGTTCCTTGGGATGAATCTTGTGAATCTGGTAGTAGTGATTGGACTTTCATTAATGACATTTTCAAATTAGACAAATCGTGAAGAAATCATCCATGTCTTCATCATCGATGGGAGTATCAATCTCTATCAAAGCGGGCATGGAAGGATCATGTGGATACTCCTCATCACCAAAAGCGTGTCATGTGGT